>PVIY010045833.1:0-18837 GCA_004026745.1 Myrmecophaga tridactyla | reverse complement strand
TCTCTATTATTGTTTTATTTCTTTTTCTGATGTCTTTTTATTTCTTTCTCTAAATCGATGCAAATGTTCTAAAAAATGATGAATATGCAACTATATGATAATATTAAGAATTACTGATTGTATATGTAGAATGGAATGATATATTAATGTTCTTTTGTTAAGTTTTTTAATTAATAAAAAGTTTAAAAAAAAAAAAAATTCCACAAGAGTTCCATGCACTACGAGTAACTTCCAGAAACCTACAACCTCCAGATGGATCCCTAGACCAGATAAGTCCTGAAACCTAGAGGGCCCAGTCTCTCCAGAACATCAGATAGTTTCATCTCCCTACCCCATATTAGTGACAGACCCTTCTAACATGAAAAAGTTAGAATGGCCATAGATCAAACATCCCTAAAGAGAGGGATAGAAAGATCAAAGGTGATGGTGGAGTTATACAGAGAAGATAGGATTTAACAAATGAATATGATTGCTGAATCATTAAACTGATACCTCTTTTAGTCTCCAGTATCTTAGAACAGCTAGAAGTAAAAACCTAAAATTGTGAAATTGTAACCCATACCAAACTTTGAAATATGTTCTACAACTAGTTGTGGTGCTGTGCTTTGAAATTTATTGCTTTGTATATATGTTATTTTTCACAAAAAGAAGGAAAAAAAGTCGATTATGATGATAAAAAAATATATTTAAGCCTTCTAGCCTCCTATATTCTGGAGCACCTAGAAAGAAAACTCAGAGAATCATATGGTAGCCCACAACAAACTCTGGGATCTATTCTGTAACCATTTTTTGAAGAATGCTTTGAAAACTATTGCTTTTTTCATTTCTTTGCTTAGTATATATGTTATACTATACAACAAAAAAGTTAAAAAAAAAAAAAAAAGGCTAGGACCCCATTCTAGAGTAAAGGAGACTAAAGAGACAAAGCAATACAATCCTGTTTTTTGATGAGATCATGATGTTTTTAACCGAGAAAATGAATGAATGTAAATAGTAAACTTGATACTAGTGAATCTACTAAATTTCCTGTGCAATAATGGTATGTGGGGGTAAGTAAGAAAATAAGATGTAAGGTAAAGTAATCTGGGATAAAATAATATGATGTCTGGTACTCAGTTATCAAATACTTCAAAAGAAAAAGATATTAAAGAGATTGATATCAAGCAAACCTGGCAAAATGTGAACAAACAGTATTTCATGATGAAGGTTTCATGAAAGTTTTATGGGAGTTTTCTCCACTCTTCTTTCAACTTTCCTGTAAGTTTCTGTAGGGGAAAATAATCTTGTTTGAACTATTACTATTTCAAGAGGTCAAAAGAATTTCAAAGCAACATGTATTCAGTTCCCGGACCATACACCTAAAAAAGAGCCTACATGTAGAAACTTGAGGAAGAAAACCGACATTTACTGAGCCCTTATTATGTCCCAGGTACTCTTCATATCTGTGGTTTGTCAACCCCCATAGCAACCCTCTATAGTAACTGTTATTACTCCCGTTGTATAGAGGAGAAAATCGATGCTCAGAAAGTAATTACAAGTTCCACAGCTAGTGACTGTTAGAGTTCAAACCAAAATCTGTTTGAATGCAAGGCCAGTGCTCTTCTACTCTGAGTATCCTCACTGTGCTCTCCTCCTTATCCGCTTCTGTTTTCTCAATCCAAAACTTACTATATCCAGTGAATCTAAAAAGATTTGAAATCTATATGTTCAGTAGATTCGATCACACTGATTGCAGATTCAAGCATATTCTCTGCTCTTCTCTGAAGATGTTCACCCTTAATCTTTTTTTTATAAACTTTTTTATTAATTAAAAAACTTAACAAAAGAACATTAAGATATCATTCCATTCTCACCCTTAATCTTTTGAAACCAGAGACTGATGCCACAAGGCTAACTATCAACTTTTCTATAAGAGAAACAATACTCCCCCAGTCCTACAGGCCTGACCCTGTGTATATACAAACCAGGTTTAGTTGCTGAATTACCAAATAGTTCTTTCAATCATACTCTACTTTAGCAGAAAAATGGTACACCAGATAGATTAGGACTTAAAACGAAATGACAAGCAACTAAAGAGAGTTGATTCACTTAAACGTGTGCATTTGAACCTTATTGTTAGACATTGATAGAATTCAGCCTGGCGAGTTCAGGTTTTTCCACAGGCTGCCTACATATTCTGACGTAATCGCGTCTCCACCAGCTTTAGAAAGGAGGGTAAAGGGAAGCAGAGCTGAAAACCAAACAAGTGCTGGCCAAGCCTCCCTTAAAGGTATTTAGATCCTTTTTCACATGGACAGAGAGGGCAATCTCCAAAACCAAAGAAAGCCCTGGGAACTGCAATGGCTCCAACTGGCAAGATATTTAGTGACTTTCATAGCACTGGTAAATGATATGTCCTAGAAGAATCAGGGACTAAGTCACCTCGAAGCCCCATTTGTGGATGTTTCTAACACATAACAGTTCAAAGAAGTCCAGATCTTGAGGAGCCTCAATAATTCAGCTGAGTGGAATAAGGCAAGAAAGGAAGGCTCCTCCTCTAAAGACACTTCCCAAACTCCAGAACTCTGACAGTTAACAAGGCCAGAGTCAGCCCTGTTTTTTATGCTTTACATCCCAGACATCATCTTCCTGAATAATACACACTGTTAACAGGGCTGGTCTGGGCACACAACAACTCCTTTAAGTGCAGTTCCTGTACAGACTCACAGTGAATAAGAAAATATGAAACACTAAATGCTGGTCTTCTACCTAGGAAGGAAACGATATACCAGTAAACTACCGAAAACACCTGAAGGTGTTTCAAGAGACTAGAGTAGAGAGATAAATGATGAGGTGTCAGGTTAAAAAAACAGTTTTTCCTTCCTCTATCTAATTCTAACTAGATGGAAGCACATATGGCTGACTAGCGGAGCCACATTTACCTAGGTTTAAATCCTGGCTCAATCAGGAGCATAATAGATTTTCGGCATGTAACAGAACCTTAGTATCCATTTCTATAAAATGGGGGTTAACAGCCTGAGCTCATAAACATAAACTGTGCTCAACTTGATAGCACACACTCGTAAACTTACCTCACCCCACCCTACCCCACCTTTGGGCTAAAAGTCTCTTCAGAGACCTTTATCAACCACCTCTCCCTGACAGCAGACTTAGGGGCGTGAACACTGGTCCTCAAGATCCCTCTATTGGCGTGGGATTTGGCTGAAATTTGTGGGTGAAAGGCTAGAGTGGAACCTTTGGCCGAGAAAGCCAAACCCAGGAAAGCAAAGACCGATCCTCTGCCAAAGGCTGGGCGGAGTCTGTTGTTACGGTGCGTCCCTTTCGCCCCCACCCCCCACCCCATCACGGAGAGTGTGAGTACAATCCCGACCCTCCAACTTGGGGGAGAGAGCGCAAAGGTGACTAAAGACGAGGAGGCTGGCAGCTGGACAACCCCAGGACACTGAGGTTGTGGGGGAGTTGGACCCCGGAGGGGGCCGGCCCATCCCCGAAGGAGGCAGCCAGGAACGAAGAAGCTTCTCACCTCCATCAAGCAAATGCCCTCGCAGCCTTGGGCTGGGGGCTTCCTAAGGGTCCAACCACTGTCCCCGCCAAACTCAAGTGGGATCGGAGGGGCTGGCAGTGGCAAACGGTGACCCACGAATGCAGCCGAGCCCTAGAACCCGGGCTCTGAAATGTGGTCAAAGAGGGGTCACCGAGGGAGGGGCCGGGCGGGGACCCGGAGAGGGGCGGGACCCATGGAAGAACAGAGATCGAGGACCGCGGCTTTGGAAACTCGGGGTCTCCACCTAGCTCTTGGACGAGAGCCGAGCGCCCCCTCCAGCCGCGGTCCCCGCGGCCACGACTGGGCATTCCTGCTCCCCTTACCTGGCTCGGCTGCTCTGCCTGCTCCGAGGACGCCATCTTTCTGAGGCCTGACTAATCTATCGCGGCTGAGCGAGGCATCTCCCAAGCGCCCTTGCTCTCGCTCTCCCGTCCAGACTAAAGTAGCAGGAACTGAACCGGTCGATTGGGGTAGAGGGCCCGAAACGGAGGGAGGAGGGGAGGGGGACTGGGGTGTCCGGGTCAGCTAGCACAATCTCCGTTAAGTCTCTGCTTTAGAGAAGTTCCGAAGTCTATCCTCTTTGAATTGTTATGTGTATGTCATTCTTGTTGAATTAAATATCTACCCATCCCCAGAGTACCTTGGGCATATTTATTGACTTGCTAAGTATATAGTAAATGAATTGCAAATTAATTTTTGGCCATTCAATCCAGTACCATTTATTGAGCGCCTACTATTTGCTAGGCACTTTGTTAGAAGCTAGAAATAAAGAACCAATCCCTGCTTCCAACAGTCCAGGCAAAACACCCCCACCCACTATCCATCCACCCTTGATTAAATAGATCATTGTGAGGACAGAACACCCATAACGATGTGAGGGGTCTTTTGGGGGAACAAGAGAAGAGTGTTTGAGTTGTTAAGTTTTAAACTAAATATGTGATTATATGAAAAGGGATGCATACATTAGAACCATCAGACAACTCATATTGTGTTTTGATCAACTGAGGAATACTCATTAACAAGCCCTCCTACCAAAGACCGTTTTAAATACACACACTTTTCTTATGACATAACTGATTTCTCAACCAAATTTTTATAATCAAAATATGCAAGAGACTGACCCTGAATGAATATGGGTCAACAATTAGTTCTTTTTACATAAAACATTCCCTTTTTAAGCAGAGACTCTTTTTAGTAAAATTTTTCTTTAATTCTTCAAAACTTAAATGTTAGTTTTTCCATAAGTAGTAGTATTAGAACAAGGATTGTCAAACAGCATATCTTAGAATCTCAAACAGAACTTTGGTTCACATTTCCCCTTTCCTCTGATTGCTTTGTTGCCGTAATGTTTAAATCTATTTATTTAAGCATCTTGTGCTGAGGGCCCAACCCAACTTGCACAAGCTGAAGCGGGGAACCGAATGGATGGAAATGTGCAAGTATTTAGTGCTACTTCGTTACATGTGGCTGAAAATTACACTTATTAATATTTAAGATTGACTTCCTTCAAATCAAGGAAGTTGGAAGGTTGGATCCTACAGATCTTTTCAGATTATAAAGGTAAACCCGATCAACTTTGTCTTGTTTGCATATTAATATTACGCACTATATATGCAAATAGAAGCGCTCTAAATATTCGAGGGAGTATACATGCGTGTATTTCATAATGCAAAATAAATTCCTATTGGCCTCATCTGTTTAATGTGCAATTGTAACTCCTAAATATAAAGCTGAAACAAAGTACTGCCGAGGTGAATGGCACGACGTTAAGGAAACTGAGATTTGTTTTAGATTGAGAGACTGCAACTCCCGACGTGCCCCGAGGTCGGCACGTGATTAGGGACCACAGGCGACTACATCTCCCGGCGTGCCTTGGTCCCACGCGTGGTTTGCGGCAGAAAGAACCACATCTCCCGGCATGCCGCGGGCGAGGGGGTCCCGCCTCGCCGAGCTTACCCTACTTCCCGGAGTCAGACAAGTCCCGCCTCGAAGAGGATGGAGGTGACTGGGGTCTCTGGGGCTCCCGAGCACGGTGAAGCCCGGGCTCTGAAGCCCTGTCTGCTGCTCAGTAACCACAGCCGCGAACAGCACGGCGTGGCGGCCTCTTGCCTCGAGGAGCTAAGGAACAAGGGTTGGCACGGAACTGGGTCGGGGGACTGGGGGACACGGGAACGGGTGAGGAAGTTGGGCGGGGCACGGGGAGATGATCCCCAGGACGTGGAGTTCTGATGAAGCCGTGGGGAGCCGCACAGAAATGACTTACGTGGGTATAATGCTTTGTAGATTTCGAAGCGTTGATAGTAGTTTACAGACCCTGTAACCGAATCCCTCCTGTGTGAGAGTCATAATGCTGGAAAAGTAGGCCCGTAGCAAGATGTAAATTAAGACCAACTCGGCTTCGATGTCTTGCCTAAAATTTTTCATACTAAATCTAGCGCCGGGTATTCGTGCCACTCCGGCTCACTGAGGTGGTCCTAGGACCTCTAGCCGAGCCGGAGATGAGGGTCCACCATGAGCTGTGGCAAGTACCTGGGCGTAAATACGGAGCTGCTTCCAACTGTTCTGGCGGTCCGGAAAAAGGGACGGTGTTATGGATGCCTGAGCTCACACAAGTTCTGAGTCGTGAGCCCTGACCTCATAGTCTTCCTAGCCGCTTGACCTTGCACTTAACACCTCTGCGCCCTGATTTTTCTCATCTGAAAACAGGATATAATATTTCCAGCCTTGACTCACAGAATTGTTGGAACTCTCAAATGAGATGATACATTCAAATGATTGACGTGTTATTAGCACGTAGCAACAAATTGTTTATCCAAACAAGTTAAATGTGCCAGCCAGCCCCAGGCCTGTAGTTCAGAGTGCGGGCAAGCCGTGCTTCCTCTCAGGGTCACTTAAACCCCAAAAGATTATCATATAGAAGTCTCTCAGACTCCCAGAAGCAGCCAAGTAGTATGAATGCTTTGGTGACATGGATTTTTGCCTTACGTTTCTTCTGGGTATTAGGTTACTTAAGTCTTATTGCCACTTCATTGCATCAGCTGGATGTACCTGGTTGGCCCAGAGGCTTGGGCAGGTGCTTGTGTTCTCGAGGGCTTGGTCTATACAAGTCTTGCTTTTCTGCTAGAATGATAGACAACATGTACTAACAATATTTGTAGTGTCTGGACTACTTCTGCTTATTCCAGTCCCATTCACATAGTTAGCATTGCTGTCACTAAATGGGATGGTACGGCACTGCTCTTGCCCAGGGATAATAAAGATGAAAAGCTACTAATGCAACCTCTCCTTCTCTTATCCTTTCCTGGAGAGTAGAAAGGCCTCAAAAGAAAGATGCTATAAAGAACAAAAAGCATCTTTCTTCCTTTTCTTTTTTTGACTTTTGATACAGGAGAATTTAAGATGACCACTGAATAAATGAATGAAAGATTTCTTGTTCACAAAGAATCAAGCCAGACTTTGGTATAGTTTGTCATTCATTGAAGTAAAGGCTTGAGTGTCTCCTGTGTGTGGTGTAGTAGAGTAGCTTTAGGAAACACATTTTTAAGAACCATAGTGGGTTTAAATCCCAGCTCTGCCACTTACTGTGTTACCTTGACCAGGTACCTCACTTGTCCTTGGTTTTGTCAAATGTAAAATGCGAATGATAATAATAGTACCTACCTTGTAGGGTTGTTGTGAGGATTAAATACTGTATATGAAAAGCAATTAGAACAGTGCCAGTTTCACGGTAAAGCTATAGTGATTGGTGCTAATAGTTGCGGTTGTTATTTTAGTTATTACTACTATTACATGCCAGGAATTCTGCCAGATTCTGGAGGCATACATGGTGATAAGGCAAGGACAGATGTAATTTCTATATGAATGTGAATTTGTTCTTTGGATCTTGAGTTCTGTTAAAGATAGAATTCATCAGTTGCCAAATATTTTATCCCTCTCAGCCTGTGACATTCTGGCTATTGATACGTCCCTGGCACCAGTTACCCTGGTCCTGGCAGAGGATGGCACCATAGTGGATGATGATGATTACTTCCTGTGTCTGCCTTCCAATACTAAGTTTGTGGCACTGGCTGGTGATGAGAAGTGGGCATACAATAATTCAGGTAAGAAACACTGGCTATATGTAAAATGACCTATGCAGTCCCACATTCATCATGATTAATTTTACTGCACAGTCAACTGATTGCTGTTTGTCTGGCTTTTAAGCATTTATTAAGCAACGTTAACTGACAGCCTTCTATATGCCGGACGCAGTGTTAGATCCTGGGGATGAAGATGAACGAGACATGAGCCTGGTATCAAATAACTCACAGACACACAGCAACTAAAAAGCACCATGGCAGAGAGATGAGTCCTGTGGGCCGGAGTTGGGCTGCCCGAATCTGAATCCTGGCTCTGCTGTTTATTAGCCATGTGACGTTGGGCAAATTGCATGACCTCTCAGTGCCTCACTGAGACAATAAATATAGGACCAATCTCCTCGGATTGTTGTAAGACTCATATAACACAATATACATACAACTTCAATACTGTTGACATATGGGGCTGGATAATTCTTTGTTGTCAGGGGTTGTCCTGCACATTGTGTGATGTTTAGCCGCCCCCTTGGCCTCTATCAGATGCTAGTAGCACCCCGAACCTCAAGGTTGTGACAACCAAAAATGTGTCCAGACATTGCCAAATGTTGGAACTACTGATATAAAGCATTTAGATCTTACTTGGTATGCAGTAAGAGCTCAATAAATGTTATCTCACTGTCATCATCATCATGACTGCACACAAAGGGGACTAACATCAGTGATCAAAGAATCACGGACTACAGAAATGTATTGAGAAAAGTCGATGCCACTATATTGAGGAAATCACCCTTCAGCAGTGGCTCTGCCAGCCATCTTTGTACGACTGGCCCCAAAGGATAGTGAACAATGGCTGTCGCTCCCCCACTTAAGAAAAGTACCAAATCCAAGCTTGGGAAGCATGCTGGTGTGAATGAATACTTTTGTATACAAAAATGGAACACACTCACATACAAAAACCACCCAAAGGTTTTTGTGGTAGACTCCTGGGCATGTGTGACTATACTTTGGGTTTTGTAGCTTCTGGCCATGGAAGAATATAGAGCAGTTTGATGCAAATAAATGGAAGATGGAAGAAGAGGGAAAATTAAGGTCCTGGATAAGGGTTGGTTTTCCTGTAAGTCTTCAAGAAAAGGTGCTTTTTATGCCACTTAAATTATTCTCCATGGTCAGTCAGAAGAATGGGTGGCCATCCTCAAGAGCTCTGTGCATGGGGCTGGGGTGGTGAAAACAGCACTTCAGGTACCTATGATTGACTAGTCTTTTCTCCCATATATCAGACGGAGGTACAGCTTGGATCTCCCAGGAATCCTTGGATGTAGATGAAACAGACAGTGGGGAAGGGTTGAAGTGGAAGAATGTGGCCAGGCAGCTGAAGAAAGATCTATCTAACATCATCCTGCTGTCAGAGGAGAACCTCCAAGTAAGCTTTTCCTCAGTCCACAGTAACCCTCATCCTGCCTCTGCAATTCCCAGCACCTTCAAGCTTCCAGACATCTTGACACAACAATTTCAGTTCTTAATTCTCAATTTTCAATAATTCTTAAATTACAACGAAGACTCTTTCTTTTGTAGTTCTCTCACCTAAAGCAGTAATTTTTCAACTCTCTCCCAGTATCAGAATCACCTATGGAGCTTTTAAAAATGCAGATGCCCAGGCCCCCAATAGCCCTAATTAGGTGGACTTGGGTTGAGGGGACCCAATTGCTTAAGAATGCAAGGTGGGCAGTAGAGTTGGAGAAACTGGATTCAAATCCAACTCCATCAATGACTTTGAGCCAATAGCTTAACTTCTCTGCCTGCAGTTACTCTTCAGTAAAATCAGGAAAAAAATAGTATGTGTTAATTCAGAAATATTTATTGAGTCGCCGCCCTACATCTGGCATGGTTCTGTACAGTGGGATATTGAGCAAGCCAGACACAGTCCCTGTTCTCCTGAAACTTATGTACCACTGAGAGGAAGCAGAGAGCAGGCAAGAAAGGCTAATAGGGTGACACGCAGAAAGTGAGGAACAGGCCTACTCCAGATTGAGAGGCCAAAGAAGGCTTCTTTGAGGACGTGACTTTAGTTATCTTGTAAATTTATTTCTTATTTTTGGGTAAGTAATATAAATATACACACATGTTCAAAAAGATAAACAAGGAGCCAAACAGTGGAAAAACCCAAATGTCTATCAACAGATGAATATATAAGCAAATTGTGGTATAGCCATAGAATTATTCAGCAAGGAACAAGAAATAATACATGTCACAGCATGGATGAACCTGGAAAACATGCTGAATGAAAGAAGCCATATACAAAAGGCCATACATTACTTGGCTAGAGGAAGCAAATCCACAGAAACAGAAAGTAGATTAGTGGTTGCCAGGGCTGGGAATGTTGGGAAGGAATAAGAAGTGACTACTTAATGGGTATAAGGTTTCTCTGTGGAGCTATAAAAATATTCTAAATTTGATTGTGGTCATGGCTACACATCTCTGAAATACAGTAAAAAAAAATCATTGAATTATATACTTTGGGTGGGCAAATTGCATGATGTGTGAATTATATCTCAACAAAGTTGTGAAATTTTTTTAAAGGAAAAATCTGGCTCTTGTCTCCAATAAGCAAATACATATATTATTTTCCCCCCCTTTTTTTACATAATTGAGAGCTTACCTTACGTACCCTGGTGTTTGTTATTGTTTTGTTTTTGTGTTTTAAGAGATCATGACAGATTATTTCAGATCAGAAATACAAAAGTCCTCCTCATTCTTTTTTGTCACTGCATGGGATTCTACTCATGGAGAGACCGTGATTTATTTAACAAGAGCCCCCACACACACCAATGGAGATGTGGGTTATTATCAGTCTTGCTATTCCAAACAGTGCTGAAAAAAACTTTTACTGATGTCATTTGCACACATACTCATCCATAGAAGTATAATTGCTGAATTAAGGAGAATATACATTGCATAAATACTGCCAGTTTCTTAAGAGGAGATGATTAAACCGAGAGCTGAAGCACAAGGAGGCAGCCATTCATGGAAAGACAGAAGCTAGAGTGTTTCCATGTTTCAGGCAGAGGGGAGGCAGAAGCAAACTTGGTGGGTTTTTTTTTTCCTTTTATAAAAAAACAGGAAAGGGTCTTTAAATCTTGCTGTATCCCAACAGGCTAGCATATTTCATAAACCCTTAGAATGTGGAGCCCATTAATAATTGCCAAAATAGGGACATCAGAATAGTAACAGGTTTGTCAGAGCCCTTCCTGACAGCCAGCTTCCATAAGAAGCTGGAAAAGAGTTTAAGGCGCTGGCCACATGGCCGACACAGGCAAGGCACTTCCACTGTGGGACAGAGGGTCATGAGAACAGGTGGCAGGGAAGGAGAGAGCCCAGGTCTCAAATGCACAGCATTATGAGAATTAGAATAAAGTCACACTATAGTTCTTAGAAAGTTACTTAACGTTTCTTGCCTCATTTTACACATCCATAAAACAGGTAATACTAGTACCTACCTCATGTTTGTACCTCTTGAATTTTGTACTTTATGAATGTATTAATATTACAGTTTAAAAATAGATGCAATTTAAAATTTAAAAATAAAGGTTACCTTCTCAAAGAGCCCTTACCCAATCTAGATTTGCCCTCCAATAGTTAACCTTCTAAGAGTCTTACATGCATTTTCTCATTGGTACATAGTATTCAAGAAATGAAAGCTATTTTCATTTTCATGCAAAGCTGCATAGTGTTTCTAATATGTCACTGAGTTTAGAATATTGCTCAAGAGTTTCAATAGTTTGATCTGTCTCTTATAAAGACTTTTTAATCTAACACTGTATATGCAAAAAGGATGAGTCTTTTACAAAATTATTATCCTAGCAGAATTAGGATATAACAAGTCATGTCTCCCTTCATTCACAGACTATGTTTTTTTAAAAGCTGGGTATTGTGTTTAAGTTTAAGATCACTAGAGGAACTTTTGTTTAAAACAACCTCATTTTAATTCATTGTATAAATGATCATATACGTCCTCCTCCTTTAGATTGTGTACAGTTGGATTTTTTAATATTTGTGTTTTTAATAGATACTAAGGCATTTTTTTCTCTAATATTTTACCAAAAGAAAATGAGAAAAATTACATGCTTCTGTCTTGATTCTTAGCCAGCCATATTGGAACTTTGGTTGAAATGAGTCTCTGAAATTGGTATATTTGAGAGCTATAAGCCTGAGTTTAGAAAAAGTGTTTAGATTTCTTAGAATCGATATTTTGTTTTTTAGATGCTTGTCAATGTTCCCTGCTCAGACCTGGCTCAGGAATTGTGCCAAAGTCCTATCACCGTCCAGGGGCTCCAGAACACCCTCCAGCAGGTACTTGACCAGAGAGAGGAAGCCCGACAGTCTAGACAACTCCTGGAGCTTTATCTGCAGGCTTTGGAGAAAGAGGGCAGCATCTTGTCAAAGCAAAAAGGTAGGACTCTGGTTGACAGGGGGTTGTTACCTGAGAACCCAGTGCCCGTAGAGCACTTCCTTGGAGGAACAAAATGTTTATAATGTAGTCAGAAACACTGAAGCCACAGCTGCTGGGATCTTGAAATGACATGTTTATATCTCACCCGACTGGTTACTCCAGATGGTTTTTATAGCTGTATGATTACACAGAGTGATAATCTCCAACTCACGTCTGCTTTATAGAATCCAAAGCCGAGTTCGGTGAAGAGATGGATGTGGTTGACACAAGTATTAGCAGAGAGATGTCCTCCAAAACTGCTCTTACAAGCCAGATCCTTACTGCACTGAAGGAGAAGCCGGCCCCAGAGCTAAGCCTGTCTAGTCAGGATTTGGAGGTGGGCAAGAACCAGGGACACTGAACTCCAGAAAATGACGTGTCATAAAGATGTAGCATTGCTGTGCAGACTCATGTATGGGATTTTATTTTCCACCTCAGCTGACCCTGGATCATAGCTACCAATTTGTCTATTCTATGTCAAAATCCTTCCAAACATCTAATCTAAATCAAATGGCTTTTAAGATGGGTGCACTTCCTCAGATCATCAAACATGGTTCTCTGGTCCAAGGTCAGTAATAGAATGATTAAGCCTGACAGGGATGAATAACTAACTGGGTTCAGACTTCTGAGAGGATTCCAGTTTCTATCATTGGTTGAAGAAGAACTATAGTCAATCTTAAGGCATGTAAAATATCACGGGAAAAGGCAAACTAATCCTCAGCTCCTGGAGTGGATCATTTTGTGCTGGCTATCTCAGTCCAGGAAACTAGAAACTTAATGAAAGGAGCCCATCAGGGTGGGTGCCATTTCTTAATGTTTGTCCTTTTCCCTGTCCCAAGTATTCTCTTGTTGTATATAAAAGGGAAGGAAACTGTGTTGACTTGAGCCTGGCTAAATTTCCTGTAGGTGAGGGACTTTCTAGTTGTTCCAGGTAAGCTTTTTTCCCCAAAGATCCTTTCCTGTTAGTGTTGTACGGGAAGAAAAAGTGCAAGACAACTTAATGGGAAACAAACCGGTAGTGGCATTTCAGCATAAAGACATAGCCTAAGTTGCCATTGCTCCATCCTACTTGCTTAAAGAAAACATTAGAGCAGCAAATAAGAATAGCAGAGGTGGTCATCAATGATTCTTATTCTTGCTGCAGTTGGTTACCAGGGAAGACCCCAAAGCACTGGCTTTTGCTTTGAATTGGGACATAAAGAAGACTGAAACTGTCCGCCAAGCCTGCAGTCAGGAGCTTGCTCTACGCCTCCAGCAGATCCAGAGCTTGCATTCTCTGAGGAACATTTCAGCCAGGAAGAATTCACTGCCTGAAGAACTGCAGAATCCTAAACGAGCCAAAGCAGACCCCATATAGCTCCAGCCAGGAACATGTCCACGATGCCCTGCAGCCTTGTCTTATGCTCACTTTTTTTTTTTTTTTTAACACATGGGCAGGCACCGGGAATCGAACCTGGGTCCTCTGGCATGGTGGGCAAGCGTTCTTGCCGCTGAGCCATCGTGGCCCGCCCTCTTGTGCTCACTTTTCATTATGGTCACCCTGATTGTTTTAACCACCCACACACTACTCTTCACCCACTGGGTATGTTCTCCAGGGCAGACTAGCGGCTGGCTTTAGGCCCCTTCCGGAAAAATGGTTAGTCATCTCAACATCTGCCCTTCCAACTATTTTTAACCATATAGCTGCACTGATATGAGCCCTTACCCTGTAATTACATGGTCTTATGTTCTCTGTTTAAAAATAAATTGTCATATTTTGGACTTTCATTATCCTTGTTGAAAAGATAGAACTGTAGATTTTTAAACACAAATAATGGTAGAGAAAGTGACATAACCAAGTGTTGATTATGGCCACAACCTTGTTTCTAAAGTTAATGAATTTTTTTTGTTTGTTTGTTTTAAGGCACATAATAAAGTTGGTAGACCATAGGGACATGCAGAGTGTAATTCACCATTGCTAATATATAATTCAGTATTGTGAAATTATTTTTATTACAACTATGAAACTCTTCAGTTTTCTAATATGTTTTATCAGTGGGGGGCATAAAATGTCATTAAATACATTTCCATGCAATGTGACTCCAAGTCGCTCTGAGTAGACAGCAGAGCACTTACCTCCTGTTTCTGTACAAACTTATTCTTTAGGTTTTGTAATGTACAGTACAGACTTGGAGGGAAAAGTTTTATTTTCATTGATTTATTTGACTTTTTTTAAGTATGCTTGGAGGAAAATAGAATGCTGTTGAGAGATGCATTGGCTAGTTATTAGGTAAAAAAAAAACACGTAACTGTAAATCTTGGGGGTGAAGGAGAGTACAGAAGATAAACAGAACGAAAGAACTTTCCTTTTCTGCTCTTCAGGGGAGTTTCAGATGTAGTCTGTCTCCTTTTACTAATGCCTTACCATTGCTTCTCACTTTATTAACCTCAACTTTTCCTTTTTTAACAGTATACTTTGTAATGCCTCCTTAATTAGTCTTAAATGAAAATCATAGTTGATAACCCATCTACAAACATACTTTCAAAGCATTGACATAATACCCCGAATGTAATATTACAGAAGCAAAAGGAAAATAACTTATAATAAAATGGCATGTATCTCAACATTTCACTGTCTGGGCCTGACTCTACCAGAAGGCACAGTGAAGCTGTCTTATGCTTGTACACATACACTGAATTACTATGAACTTAACCGATGCAGGCTGGCATGGGGGTGTATGATTGTCAACTCAGACACTAAAGCAGCATTGCCCTTGGTGATAAGATTTTCAAAAATGGTAAAATTCTGGGCCAAATAACATTACTGTCCCTTGATTTACAAGGTAGCTTTATTTTTAGAAAATGCAAAGTACATTGAAACTGAAAAATAAAAAACCTTTGTGTTGATATATAGAACAGAATTAGATTCCAGGCCAAGACACTTTTGGACAGGTTTTTTCATCTACATGAATGTCCAGTATGAAATTCAAAAGTCATGTGGGATATGAGACCCTTCATTGTGTGAGACTGGCCTGGACACCACAGGATAACATCCCAGCTCTCCCCATTCGATGCCAGGCGCAACCTCCAGTCTTTGAGGGGATGACAGAAGGCATTCCTACCCCCCATCCCCATGTTTTCAAAATGCACCTGGAGAGGCAGTCATGTTCTGCCAGGGGCACAGGGCAGTTGCTGTCAGCTCTGTGCCAACTATCATTGCCTTGGAACCTCCCCAAACCATGTGAGCAAGGCCAGGCAGGGCAGGCTTGTCACCATTCATCTTACACAGGAGGGAAGTTTAGAGGCCAGGATTCAAAGGCAGGGCTTATTCTAATCCTGCTCCATATTTTCTCTTAGTTCCACACACCTACCCCATCCTGTATCCTGGTCCCTGGTTTTGTCATACCAGTGTAATAAGTTGGAGTCAACACCAACTGGAAAATGCCCAATGTATCTACAGTGTAATTTGAAAAGCCTTGTACCTGCAGCCCTGCTGGTGGTATAAGACTGGTAAGAGCATCTCAGTGAGCACTGTAATCTGCATGGGAGTAAATAAACCCCGGATTCCAGAAATATCGAATGGTATCTTTATTTGCTAACTATACTGACACCTCCATTTTTGCCCTATTGAGTTAAAGACATTTTCTGTTGGCTATAATAGAGTGGAGCTTTAGTTGGCCCGACTGGGTTGTGGTATTGGTATTCCATGTCTGCTGAAACAAATTTACCAGGCATCCCAACCATACAGGATAATGGAAAAAATACTATGGATTTTGGAGTGAGGCAGACCTGCACTGTGTCTAACCTCTCAGACCTTAGTTTCAGCAAAAGCTAAGTTAGCCCAATGCCCCACCACTGAAAGGATTACATGAAGTAGTACATGAGGAAGAGAACATGGCAAAAGATAGAATGGTTCCTTTTCATCTCCCCAGGGGCAGAGAAGGCAGGTGCATGCTTGGAAGGCCCCAGCCCTAAACCTGTACACTTTAGTCTACAAACCACCCAGATGCATGGTGGGAAAAGTCACAGATACATTATGTTGCCCCTGAGATCATCTTCCCTACACGACTACCTCCAGGCCCTATAGAAAAGAAACACTGGAGCACAGCAATATGTCTAAAAATAGGAGCTAGAGAGAGGGCAGATCCTGACTGTTCTCATGGTGGGAGAAAAAATGTCAAGGAAAGCAGCTGAGACTAATGAACTCACATTAGCCATATTCCATTTTTTCAACTTAAGTCAAATGTCGGTCCCCATTAGGCAATTGGCTTTGACAGGAGCTGTGCTAATTACCACTTACCAACCTTTAATTTCTGGGTGAAAGCAAAAGGAAAAAAAAAAAACACTAATGGGTTTTTCATTTTCCAGAGAAAAAGGAATAAAATAATAGTAGTCTGTCAAAAAAAAACAAAAACCTGCATTAATTACAAGAATTAACATGCTTTTACTAACCAGATTGTTTAGCTGTTTAATTTCCTAATTATCTATTCAATTTTCTTTTTGCCTTCAGAGTTTTTCTCATTTTATTTGTAGGGTTCTGCCTTAAATTATTTTGACTGTATCTTCTATTACCTGAGGATTTTAATGGGCCTCAGAAATGGTGTAGTCAGAATGCCCACATACTGCCTGGATCCCTTACACAGCTCTGACAAGCATGATTCTCTAATCTCCGATAAAGAAGACGGACTCTCCCCAGGTCCATTGCATTTCCTGCTTGCAGAACCCCAAAGTTGGCTACTTACTAGAACTAGATGAGACAACACTTGTGCAATTACAAGGAGGTGAACCCACAGGGTCGCCATAGATATCGGATTTCTTTCAATGTTTTTCAATACCATGTCATAAGAACTAACACCATAAAATTTTTTCCCCAGCTAATAATTATTTTAACAAGATATCATGCACATGCTATTTTTGATTACTCAACTATCTAATTATAAATGAAAATTGAAAGGATAAATCAGAATTTTTGTTAGGTTTATGAGAAGCGCGAAAGTAATGGGTTGCCCAGCTGTCCTTTTCCTCTTCTAGTCTAAAAACAAGAAAAGTTCCTTCTTTTTGATTCCTGCATGGTTTTTCTTTTTCTGATTTGTTCAAAATGGAATGCATAGTCTCGCTAAAGAGGCTATTATTAAAACATGGGTTCTCACTTTAGCAGGGACCGCATAAATCAAGTTAAGTATCTCACATTCACTGGTCTGAGTTTCCTGAAGCCTCGAGTGGCTTGTTGTCAGTCCTGAAATCTATGAATGAATTTCTTTTGAATGTTTATGTCATACTTAGTCTTTCCTCACAGTTAAGGATCTATTCTGGTGCCAAATACAGGAAATGATAGCAAAAGAATGAACTCAAAGCCACGCAGTTTCTAATGGCCCAGATCTACAAATTTGACCATGCTGAACTCCATAGAGGTATACTTTAATAAAGTCTACCCAAAACCTGATTGCAGGAAATTACCATTTTATTCTAATTTATCAATCATGAGCATATTAATCTGTCATGCAGCTGTCAGTTAACATTTCATTCAAGTCTTCTGAACTGCAGTTGGCTCAGGCTTGACGGATTTCCTGGCAGTACTGTTGGTATAACCTCTTTAGCCTTCAATATTACTTAGTGAAAAGTTAGAACTCCCAACTTAAGGGCAGTGTGTGTAGGACCCTCAATCGAGGGTGAAAAGATGATGCACAGCTTTTTACCTAGAAAACCTTCACACGTGAAGCTCTAAAGGCCAGCCAGCCTCTTGGGCAGGCACCTTCCCCCAGTGCAGAGACCCGATTACTGGTCTCTTAACGCTGCTGCGTTTGGAAATGTGGGCGCTATTAAGGTTCTTCTATCACATTATACTTTATTCAGCTGGCAGTTACAGATATGAGGTCAGCCCTGCAGAAAACAGAATAGAATGGTCAGCAGTTAGACTCGGCGAGTCTGATCCCCAGGCGTCCAGAGAGGAGAGTAATATCACAGTATACTCCAGCCAGGCCCTGGCCAGTTTTTCCAATATTAAGCCTTACCTTCAGAAATGCCAGGTATGAATCTCTAAGCTTAAACTTTAGCATCTAAAAACCTTCACCCCAGAAATTTTCTTTAGAGTCTATGATTCAAGAGTCATAAACAATATGTATTATCAAGCTAGGGTCTCAGCACTAATGGGAGAGAATTAAAATTTGTGTATGGGCTTTCAAACAGTGCGACTTGCTTTACTCCTGACTTCCTTTGGGCACACAGAATTCCTGGCCCAAGGACCCTGATGGTGGCTCTGGCATTACATCCCTGTAAATGGAAGCGTTTCCCCCTCGCCTAGTAATCCTTCACTGTGTCCTCTGAAAATTGTGGTGGAAAGGGTGAAAATTATATGAATATGAAATCATCCATATGAATAATATGAAAATTATTCAGATGTTACATATCCATTTGTCACCAAACAAAGTCTGGCTCCTGAGACTGGATGTACTTTGATTAGAAGTTGATGCCAACAGGCTACAGGCTGAGCAGTAGCCCTACTTCCTGGATTTGAGTTTGAAATACTTTTATAAGTAGACTTCATTCCTCACAAAGCGAATCTGAAGCTATGATCTGTGAAAATAATTGAAACCAATGAAGTTATGCATTGAACAGCAGGTGTTCTAGTTTGCTAGCTGCCGGAATGCAATATACCAGAAATGGAAGGGCTTTTAAAAGGGGGAATTTAGGCTGGAGAGGCTGGAGGGAGCTGCCTGAAAATGTAGAGCTGTGTTCCAGTAGCCATGTTTCTT
>PVIY010045832.1:0-18849 GCA_004026745.1 Myrmecophaga tridactyla | reverse complement strand
ATAGTTCTTCAGAGGAAAGGCAGCTAACTTTTAACTGAGGTTCTTTCTTACATGGGAAGACACAGGGCGATCTCTTCTGGTCTTCTCTCCAGGCCTCTGAGTTCCAACAACTTTCCTGAGAGTGATTCCCTTTTTGCATCTCCAAAGGCCTGGGCTGAGCTGCGAATGCTGAGATGAGGTATGCTGAGCTGCTTGGGCTGTGCTATGTTGAGCTCTCTCATTTAAGCACCAGCCAATTAAATCAAACATGATTCATTACAGCAGGCATGCCTCCTAGCCAACTGCAGATGTAATCAGCAACAGATGAGGTTCACATGCCATTGGCTCATGTCCACAGCAATAGAATTAGGCACCTTCACCTAGTCAAGTTGACACCTGAATCTAACTATCACACTTATTATGTCTTATATCTTTATGCCCTCTACAGTGCCTGACACAGAAGGCTTTTGACAAGTGTCTGCTCTCAAGGAAGTGTACTTGAAATAGACACACTGTATGTTAAATGAGACACTTCTTATTATCTTGTAGTAGGCAGAGATTCCAAAGCCTGAGAGTCCTTCAATAGGTGCCAAGTCCTCTCACATCTGAAGATGTGAGAGGGGTTAGGGCTAGCCCACCTATGTGAGGCAGACAAAGTATTAGTGACTATCTAGGCCCAGTTTTATAAATAGGAGGAGGTGGGAGAGAAGAAAGAATAGGAGATTTGTTTGGATAGAGTTACAATACTCTTATATTGTCCCCACTGCCCATTCACAGTGTAATGGGGGAGATGGAGAGGGTTGCTTTTTCCTCATCAAAAGCCAAGTGAGAGGTTAGAACAGTGTTTTCCTGTTTCAAAAGTGCTTGAACTACCTGAAGCTCACCTGGCTCACCCGGCAGCTCTGAGCCACCCCTCCACCACTGTCTCACATGCCTGCAGACCACCCCGAGGCTGCCACCTCCCCTGCCTCTCCACGTCCACCAGCCATGATGCCCACATGGGATCATAAGTGTGCCAGAGCTCGGGGCCACTGTGACCTCCGCGTTAACCTGGAGTTCTATGTCTCCCTGTTTGATGTCTCTGATGATGAGGCTTTGTAGAAATTTGCAAATATTTCCTCACCAATTTCATGAGAAGAGGAAACAGGCTGGGAAACTTACAAAGCTACAAAACCAACACAGATATCATGAAACCAGAGAGAAGACTGGGAGAGCAGGTGGAATGCAATGGAGTGTGCATTGCACTTGGAAAAAGGGTGAATCCATCATACTGGAACAGCACAAACTGGCCAGTGACTAAAACGACCTCTCCCTTGTATGATTTCATTGAGACTCATTACCTGAATGAGCAGGCAAAATCCATCAAAGAATTGGGCGACTACATAACCAAGTTGTACAAGATGGGGATCTGGAATCTGGCTTTGCAGAGTAGCTCTTTGACGAGCACACTCTGAGAAATAGTGATAAGAGCGAAGCCTTAGGCAGGCTTCCCCATAGCCATGGTGGGGGTGGGAGTGGGAATGGTGAATTCTCTGGTCACCACTGCAGTGCATGCATGTAGGGTTTACTTTACCTTTCTTTAAATTGTATCATCACCCACAAAGTTCTTTTATTCATCCTATCCTTTCAAATAAAATACTTTGGTATCCCTGAGCTTCTTTGCCAGAATCCTAGTGGTCTTTGATAGCTTCTTTGCAATCTGGTATGACAAAAAATTCCAGATTCATCTTGTATATTTCCTGTTTCAGACCTGGTATCAGCCAATTCTCTAATAGGTCCTGGGTCCAAGGCTACAATCTAGGTGCTCGAGTCAATAACTTGTAGCGGGTTTGTCATTGTTTTTAAGTCTCTATAGGGACAAAGCTAAGATATACACAGTGTATGTGTGGTAAATTTAGAATAATTCATGTGTCATGGTCAGGTTCATGTGTCAACTGGGCCAAGTGGTGGTACTGGTTTGTCTGGTTGGGCAAGTGCTGGCCTGTCTGTTGCAATGAAGACATTTCATAGAATTAAATCATGAGCACGTCAGAATTTACAAAAAGCAAATTCCAATTCTTCCCATTTAATTTCAGTGTTACAGGATTATAGGCTTCTTACTTCTTTGGTATTAAATCTGTATCTTCTTTCCTCCACACTGACAATTCTACTTCTCAAGGACATATTGGTTGTATCAATAGAATAATTCATAATTATTAATTTACTTTTTCCCACATTATGCACACAACCTTAGAAAAACAATATTACCATTGCTAATTATTGAAAAAAATTTTTCTCATTTGTTCTCTCCATTCTCCCCCTTTTTAAAAAGTTGTACTGTGTCCACATTAAATATATAACCATCACACACTAGTCTCTCTCCCTTCTATCTTCACTTAGTTTTAATTCTAGAAGAACTTTGAAGTTTAATGCTTACCAGCTGTTCTTATGTTTCTCTTGAGTCATCCTGGTTGTCTGAAACTCATCCTTTAGTAGATTTCACAAGAATGGTTCATGGAAACAATATTCTCTCAAACATGCTGTGGTAGTTAGATTCAGTTGTCAACTTGGCCAGGTGAAGGCACCTAGTTCTGTCGCTGTGGACATGAGCCAATGGTATGTGAACCTCGTCTGTTGCTCATTACATCTGCAGTCAGCTAGGAGGTGTGCCTGCTGCTTGGCTCACACTTCCTTTTCTTGAATGTCTTAAATATGTTATTCCATTTTCTTCTGGCATAAAGCATCGCTGTCAAAAATTCTTATGATACTTTAATTTTCTTTCCCTTATAATTTACTTGCTGTCTATACCTAGAGGTACAAATACTTTTTTTCTTTATTTTTAAAGTTCAGTAATTTTATTAAAATATGTCTTGGTGTTGATCATCCTGGGCCAATATTCTCAAGTACACAATGTACTCTTTAAATATCAGCTTTAAATCCTTTTGTTGTTTATTTATTTGTTTGTTTGATTTTAAATATTTCTTCTTCCTCACTTTTGTTTTCTTCAGGGCTCTTATTATCTGTTATTTGGATCTTTTTTGCCCATCTTCAATATGTCACTTCTCTCTCAAATACCTTTTGTCTCTCTCTTCATACTGGTTAATTTAAAAAATGTTTTCCTTTTTACTTTCTATTTCCCTTAAGGCATTACCTGTTGTGTTTATTACCTCTTGTGTTCCTTCTCATTTCGCCTTAATTTCCAAACTAATTTTTTCTTTTATTTCTGCTTTTTCCTCAATTTCAGACCCTTCATTTCTGAGTTATTCTAATTTTGATTTATGCTGTTATTCATCAATTGTATAGTTATCTTACTGTCTTTTTCTCTTTTTGAAATAGAAGTTTATGGTGTTGGTATATTCTTTGTTCATATCTTTCCAGCATGCTTTCATTGTTTACAAGGTTGTTACTCTGCTGCTTAAGGGATAGGATCTCTCTATTTTTCTCCTTTTTATTTTATATGAAATTGGTTTTCTTGTATGTTTAGAAAGAGACATGGTTCAGGGTAGTTTCTAACTTCACCTGTTGTTTTCATCTTTCATATATATAATACATATTAAATATATTAGCCTGCTTTCTAAGATTTCTGGATCCATTACCCTTTCCTACTTTTATCTGGACCTGTTGACTTCCAGCTTCTTGCTTTCTTTTTTCTGTGTCCAATTTCCTTTGCTTATAATTATGTCCATCATCCTGGATTTAGGTCCACTTTCATTCAGTTTGGGCACACCTTAAATAATAACATCCTCAAAGGTCCTATTTACAAATGGGTTTATACCCACAGGACCAAGGTTGGGACCTGAACATGCCTTTTGTGGGGACCAGATTCAATCTCCAAGATGAAATTCTCAGGATATTGCCTTCAGCTGAGTTCCCAGACAACAACATATGAAAAAGTCATTTTGAATGTTCTACTTCAACTGAGCCTTAGGTGACTACATAAGCTGTAATAGATAATAAAATGGTAGATGTTTTAGGACATGAAGTATCGGAGTGGTTTTTAAATATAGCAGTAGATATCTAAAACACTTAGTTTTGTCTTCAGTGTTGCCCATGGCTTTTAGTTTTGTTATATTGTTGCTTTGTTTGCATTTATATGAGGATTTGGAGAGATTCTAAAGCAATGTATTTTACCTTCTCTACCAAAATCTTCCCACAATCCACACTAACATAAGATTATAAGGTTTAGAGTTTGTAATTAAAATTGATTTAAAAAGAGAAAACTTATAGAAAGAACCATACACAAGAAAAGGATAGAAGGTTCACCTAGAATAACTCTCAGTCAAGATCTGTGAAATCACCAAAAGTATAATTAAGAATCAGAACAGAACATTGTAAATTTATAGCATTTCTATATTCATTTTCTAATCAGTCCAATATGAAAATAGAATCTTTTCTCTTCATTTGCTGCCCTCACTCTGACCTAATATTTCAGTTCACATGAAATAAATTAAGAATCTATATAAATTGACATTGATTTTCCGGATGAAGCTCTCTAAAATCCCAAAGTAGGAACATCAACTAAAATTACCAACAACCATAATACCTCCAAAAAGCTAGAGTGAGATATGTGGGCACTGCAGGCAAGCTAACAATTTGGCCCATTTAAAAACCTATCCAGGATTGCACACCATCTGAGCAGTGAAGGCTGGCATCTTAAACTGCTTTGTTCTCAAGGGAGCAAGGTCTGTGTGTGAGAGCAGCTCTCAACAGACAAGTGAAGCCAAAGGCGACACCACTGTCCACATGCTCCTATCAAGATTTATGATAAAACAGAGAAACTATGTCTTCTCCCTGAATACATGGAAAACTATCCTCTTTATCACTCTTACCTGCCCAGAGAATCCTTCAAGCCCAAGCTCATGTACCAGAAAGGGTCTATACCAATGGAAGGCCTGACCACATCCAGGAGAGATTTTGGGCCTCTCAAGGTATTACCAGTGAAGGTCCACCAGCCCAAGCAGTTCATCCCAAGTGAAGAGAATACGGATTTGCTCACAATATGTAAACAAGATTACAACCTGTACCCTCTCTGTCAAGTGGACCCCATCAAACCTTGGGACGGTAAATAACCATATGGGGACAGAATGGAATGTCTGCCTATATATAAAGATTATTATTTACCCTGGAGCCAACCCAGTTGAGAACCACCTTGTCTAGAATACAGCTACTAGCCTTCATCAACCAAGTTTGATAGTAGAACCATGCACCAGGATCATCAAGGACTTGGTGACCAGCAGGAGCTGTAAGCCTCTGGCAGTGCCTAAACTCTGCAACACCCCCCTGGAGGATCTGACCAATTACAAGATGAGCTACGTGGCCCACCCTTTGAAGAAGTGCTTTGCACGTGAGGCAGAGAAGTTCAGACCATGTGAAGTCCCCTTCGAGAGCCTTACCACTCACAGAGAGTCCTTCTGGGGCCTGATGGGGGAGTCTGCCAAGAGCTTGAAACCTCCAGCCAAGCCTTGTGGGCTAGACATGCCTTTCTGTAATTCCACTGAGTTTCAAGATAAGTACCAAGCTTGGCCAATGCCACAGATTTTCTCTGAAGCTCCCATCATCTACATCCCTCCCAAAGAGAAGATGAACCTTATGATGACTACGCAGGCCCATTACCCAGACCCTAAGGGTACCCTAGCTCAGTCCTGCTGGCCTGTGATCCAGATCAAGAAGGGTGGCTGCGTTGAAAGCTCAACCCAACCAAGGATGACTACAAGCCATGGGCAAACATTCGCATGGAGCCAGTCAAGCCTGTTCCCCAGCAGGACCTTCCCACAGAGCCCCTGGACTACCTGAACACCACTCGGGCCTACTATGCGCCCCATTCTCCCCCATCAATACCAAAAGCTGCAAGCCCCTCTGGTCTGGCTCCCCAAGGGAACATCCTGGTGGAGGGCCAGACCATCTATGCTATCAGCTTTACTCCCAAGGAGATGGTCAGGTACCTGCCTCGTATCCTGAGCTCCCCGGCTATACCTTTGAGGAAACAAATGCTTTGGGGCACAGGATATACAGGCCAGTGTCCAACAGGCTCTCAGAGGAGCAGCCATCTTTGGGGGAGGATGTGGAGACCCCTAACCAAAGGGAACTGGCAGTGTCTGCCTGATTAAAAAAAAAACATTATTGAGAATTTGCACAGTACTTTTTTTTTTCGCATGGGCAGGCACCGGAAATCAAACCCGGGTCTCTGGCATGGCAGGCGAGAACTCTGCCTGCTGAGCCACTGCGGCCCATCCATCAATGCAGAGTACTTTTAAAAGCAGACTATTAAGAATAATTCCTTGGACAAAATAAAATAATTCCTCAAAATGGAAAAAAAAATCTTCTTCATCATTCCCAGGACACTTGAATAAATGAGAATCACGTGACCCAAGGAAATGGACACTGAATCACTAGCTAATTAACTCCCCTTAATCCTCTCAGCTGTGCTCTTCCCCGCGGATCCCTCACCTTGTGCTCATGGGACTCAAAGCTGGTTTCTATGAGGTTATTCAGATATATGTTTTTAATTTAGTCATTGTATGAGTTGACATTTTGATTAACTCTTGCCAAATATGAAGTGCCAAAGAATAAAATTTATTTTGGGGGGATTAAAAAAAGAAAAACCTATCCATCAGTCATTCAAAAATATTATTTAATGTTTATATGACCCAGCAACTGTTCTAGGTACTAGGGCACTGAGTATATACCAGTAAAGAAACCAACATCCCCAGTCTTGAGGAATTTACATTGCAGTGGCTTATATTCTTTGAATATTTGTGCAGTAGTTATTCTGTTACTTTTGCATTCTTCTTGGGAAATGCCAACCCAATTCCAGTTTCCCTCAACAATCTTCAGTACTCTCCCTGAAAAGATTTTATCTATTTTGTTACATTCTCAGTGTTGGCACAGAGTCTTTTGAAAAATGGTTTGTCTGGATGTTGTCTTTTGGGGGTTTGAATTATGCACAATTACAAAGGCACAATCAAGTCCTAACCCCTGGTCCTATGGGTGTGAACCCAAATATAAAAAAGGAACTTTGAAGATGTTATTGTCTAACTTGTGTTCAGACTGAATGAGGATGGGCCTTAGTCCAATGTGGCTGACGTCCTTACAAACAAAGGAAACTGGACAGATGAAAAGAAAATCATGGGGAAGCAAGAAGCGTACGTCAACAAAACCAGGAAGAAAAAGGAGAAGACACTTGTGCACTGCTATTGGATAGACTAACCAAGGACTCAGACTGCTGGCAGCCAGCCCCAGAACACCAAAGTCTTTGGGGGAGAAAATATCACCTTGCACATACCTTGATTTTGGACTTCTATGCTCAAAGCTGTGAGCCAATAAATTCCCATTGTTTAAGTTCACCCATTGTATCGTATTTGTTTTAGCAGCCAGGAAACTAATACACTACTCAATTAGATTTCTCCTTAATCCATTTCTAATTCCAAAGAGTCATATGGTGATTAACTGGGAGAATGATGTGTTATATTCAAATTCTTTTTGGTTAAAAACAAAAGTTATTTAGGGAGGTGCTTTAATATTTCCTGTCACCATAGAATTCTGTAAGTTAGTACTCCATTAAATTAGTAAGTATTTGGGACTTTTGTTGTAGGGAGGAGGAGATAGGATGATAGGAAGAAAAAGAGGTGAGTTGTAGAAACTACTAAGAGAAGAAATGGGAAAAAGTAGAATGCTATATTACTAACAACAACAATTTAAGAAAAGCTAGTACTTTAGTAACTACCTTCATGTACATCCTGGAAATGTACGTTAACAGGAAACATTTTACCCACCCCATGACACTCCTTTTCCCATCCTTGGCTCTGCTGGGATCTGTCAGTGGGTGGCAGACATTGCCATTGTTTATAATGTTCATAAGTCTGCATGGATGTGAATGACATATATTTAGAAATCAAAATAAAGCTTTAGGAAGATCTTCAATTTAATGGAAACTCGTCTAGTCATTTGGGAACCACAAGAGCTTTTTAGGGAAACTCTGCCTCTGCATGCTGGAGGAAGTGTGGGCTGTACTCCCGGTGACACCTTGTGATGTAAGTCACTTCCAGGCTGGAGGTGATTGGCTGAGAAGAGCTGAAGCTGAGTTTAAATTCCTGCACTATCAGAGAACTGTTCAAACACCAACAGACGGGTGGCTTCATCTGGCATAGATTTCCTCTGTGAAAAGTTTAACCTGACTTTTGATACTTTTTGGGAACTGAACAAGGTAAGACATTTTCATCTTTTAATTTATTTTATAACTTCTGCATTGATTGGAAAATGTTAATATACATACACATTGAGAGGTGTTATGCCATGCATAGAGAGATGGGGAGAGCTGTGCCTTAGGTAAAAACGACTCCCATTTTTGGGCATTGTTTATGCTAGAGTAAATAATGATATTAAAACAACAGGTAAGTCAATAGAGCCAGGTGTTTTTCTCTGTAATAATTTAAATTAGAGTTATGCATAGTATTTTTGAAAGGCAAAGTTCATTGAAGAAGAGGCAGTTAGAAGGTTATTTTGAAGTTTAGCTTTACATAGCAAATCAAAACTTTTACTTTTATGTTTCATGGATATTGGGATATTCAAGACCTATAAGACTTTGTGAAAAAATCTAACCTAGATTGGCAGGTCTATCAAAATAAGGCCCTTTTAATTAAACATCACTTAATGTTACCAAACTACAGAGAATTCAGTAATATTCATTATCAACTGAGTAACTGAAATAAGATGCTGAGGGTATAAGATAGTAATGCTTTTGTATTGTTTAGCTGGGTATTCATGTTAACATGATGTCTTTCATACAGTAAGAGTTCAGTCAATGTTGAATTTAATTGTCTTCTAAAGCATTTTCTAATGTAGAAGACTTATTATGTATATATATTCCTGTCCACATGTATTTGCATTTGCTGCATTTATTCTACTTCTGCTTTCCATGACAGAGAGTGGGAGTGGAGGTCAGATGATGTGTTCTTTATGACATCTAGATTTCATGTGGAATAGTAATACGTGAAGCAACTGTCTTCTCAGGAGCAAAAACTTGTGGTTAACCAAACTTTCTGTTTAACCAAGGCTCAAGCAGCGTGTTCTACTTTAGCCTTGATGTTGAAAAACAAATGAACAAAGGCATGAGTTCACTTACCTACCCCAAAATGGTGATGTGGACCAATGTGCTTTGGATACTCAGAGACTTTCCAAATGTATATTTAGTTTTGGACCACCTAATAGCTATTTCACAGTGTTTGAAGGCCTATGATGTTGCATCGATTATAACTGACCTCAAGATAAATACAGGTGGTAGTGATGGAAATTTTAATTGATTTATTTGTTTAGAACTCTGAATTCCTGGTTCAAATCTACTTTATTTTCAGAATCATAATAAGAAAAATTCTAGCTTATAGAGTTCTGATAATTGAGACCTGGGTAATTTTAGTTTTGTAAGAATAGGTTATAATTATTTTTACATACTGCTGTATCTTCACACCTGGAACAGTGCCTAGCATACAATATGTACTCAATATTTGCTGGCTGCTAATGAATGAATTTAAGGATTCATTAGGATTGTTGAGGATCAAAATACCAAGACAAAAATAAGCATTTTAAACCTCAATATGTTGTTTTCCAAGGAATAAAACGAGTGTATGACTTTTCAAGCCGTTATTTCCTCCTTTTGGCCTATCTCATTCCAGTATATGTAAAAGAACATGTATATTTTGCAAGTGAAGCTTAGCTTTGAGGAAATTCCAGAACAAGCTTCCTTACATAAGAACCCCTAGAAATGTGAAAATCTGTACTGCATTCCTTCCTCCAAGTCCTGAACATTTTGAGATATTTTCAACTCCAGGAAAACAATCCAGAAAGGTTGAAAGTCTTCTAATACAGTGCCTTGCAAGCAGATGAAATGCTCATTGCAATGACTGATTTCTTTTTGTTACATGCTAACCTTGTAGAAATGACATCGACTAATCAATGAAGGAAGCACTTGGGATTTTGGAGCCAGATCTTTCAGGATTGTAGCTATTTTTGCCAATTTATTGCTCAAAATAGGATTACTGCCTATCTGCTTTTTTATTTTTTAAGGGTTTTAGTTAGTGTCTATAAAAGTTTGGAGATACTGGAAATAGACTTCCCAAAAGTATAATTATTCTAATGGAAAATACTAAAAGAAATCCTACTGTAGTGTATAAGATATGGCTTTCTTTAGTACTCAGTGGGAGACTATATTTTTGGGGGACAACATTTGCTCTCTCAGGACCCCGGGGTTGCTATTATGTTAGCGCACCACACTTCCATTTGGGAAATTATTGCTTTAGGTCAGGGTGATAATTGGTATTTTTAGAAGCCTGCATAAGTCAGTGCATCTTCCTTAGCTTTTGCAATATTCCATTCCTAAGTAATATGACCAGAAGCTCACAATTTCTTGGTAAACTCCACATCCCTCATTGGTTTAGAGAAATGCCCAGTGGCATTTCCCCTCTTTTTGTTATTTAGATTAGAGGAGGCAAAATAAAATAAAGAAGAGAGCTCAATATTCATTGACCTTTTATCAAGGCTGGAATATTTGCTAGTTTTCGGAGTATATTGAAATTTCATTTTGAAAAATAAAATGGTGAGCTGCCTAATTTTCATTTGACTTGTGAAGCTGAAACCAGTGGCATATGGTATCATATCTGGGGAAACTTACTTTTCTTTAAGAAATGAGTCTAAAAACTCTAAAAAAAAAATCTATTTGATTATGGGCACTACAGAGCACTAAAGGGAAGTAACATCTGTTGAACTGGGATTGTTTTAGGTAGAGTTGAGCCTTTTTACGTTTTTCTTTATTGATACTAGATTTAAAAAAGAAATTAAATTGATATCAAAACAAAGATTGATATGTACTATGCTGAAATAGAATAAAGAAAATAGCACACACCAAGATTATCTTTGCTAAAGAAAGATAATGCTGATGATATACAATGAGAGACTGACCATTTGAGCTGAAAGTTGAAATGAAGAACATTTGAAAGTTGAAATGAAGAACATTTTCAGTCTCTTTATCTTAGGATTTCTATTGTTTTCTGGTACAATTTTTAAAGAAGAAGATTAGATGACTTCTTGAGGTCAATGTTTTAGACTATTGAGCAATGTATTCTTATTTCTTAGCTCAAGGGTTAAAACCACTTAGGGCACTTTAAAAGTAAACCCATTCTTGTGACCACCTCCAATGAACTGACATATTATTCTGAGGTGCGATTTGTGCATTAGTATGTTTTTTTTAAGCCTCCCAGATGATACTAATATATAATCAGGATTGGGAATCGTCAGCATAGATCCCTTCCTACTGGTATAGTAAATACTTGACATTTTAAGAAGCAAACCAACACAACAAGTAGAGTGAAACTTGCGATCTTTCACAAAATGTAAGGAAGTCCATGTGACCATAATGTTAGGGCAGTTACAAGTTCCCACTATAGCACGGCATGTTATTTGCCTTTTAAATCAATCCAATAACTTCTGTTACCATCTAGTACGTCTATTTTTAGGTGTAGAACAAATTGTTTTTCAAATCCCACCAGTTCCCAAAGTGTGAAATAAAGCCATCCTCCAAGAAAATACAGCTTGAGTTGGCATGTTTCTCTCAGCAAGAATCACAAGTATATCCCAAACCTCTAATCTTCCCTAGCTCCTTCAGAAGTGCAAATGACACTTGCAAGAATTAGGCATAATCATGTATAATGTATGACTGAATTTTTCATAGTAGATGTTAAGAGTTTTTTGGAACCATAATATGAATCCTCCCATAGTGTATCTCCTTAAGACCTAGAAAAAAATGCAAAAGCCATCTACTTTGTCTAGATACTATTATATGGTATAAATGTGACACAGAAGCCATTTTGCATGTGTGGGTCAAGGAAAATATCCACCACCTGTTAGTGGTGTAAATAAATGTATTTATTATCAGGGAATAAATTTGCCAGGTTGCTCTGCCATACTGAGATGCATAATTGTAATGAAAGTGAATGTTCAGAAATTTCTCTATTCCTGTTTCTTTAGCCCTGCCTCCTCCATTTCTTCTATTTGAAGTGTTAGTGAAGAAATGTTAGATGATTTCTTTTTTGAAAAGGTTTCAATTTATCTGCTAGGAGTGAGTTGTCTCTATCATTGAAATGTAATTCATATACCTTACACTTCATCCATTTGAAATACACCGTTCAGTGGTTTCTAGCTTTTTCAAAGTGCTGTGCAAGCATTACCATAATCCATTATAGAACATTTCTTCAACCGCTCCCCTCAATTCCTCCCCCACAAAAAAATCCTACTCCCCTTAGCCAACACGCCCCAATCACTCATCCATACCAGCCCAGGCAATCACTAACTTACTTTCTTTCTGTATAGATTTGCCTATTCTGTACATTTCATATAAATGATTCAAGTAATAATATATGATCTTTTGTGACTGACTTTCTTTCACTTAGCATAATGTTTTCAAAGTTCATCTATATGGCTGCATGTATCTATATCCCATTCCTTTTCATTGTGGAATAATATCCTGTAATGTGGCTCTACCACATTTCTTTATCCATTCATCAGTCAACTGACATTTGGATGAGTTTCTATTTAATAGGAAAAAGCTGTAAAAGTTGAAGTTACTTCATTTCCTTAGAACTGAGAAAAACACCTTATGTCTTTCATCACAGGTAGTGGTGCCACGCTCAGCTATGAAGCCCAGCATCCTGCTTGTGTTCCTTTGGGGGTTATCCTGTGCTCACCCAGTAAGTATCAGGCTGGTAGAGCTGAAAGAAAATTTATACCTAAAACTCTACAAATTTTCATTTGCTGTGAACCAAGGTGTCTATGTTCTATTGAAATAAAAATAGTTTTCTAGGAAGCTATTCTCATTAAAGTATCATCCGAATTATTCCTTATTCTGTTCAGGTGCCATTCGTATAGCCATAATAACCATTTTTCTTGAGTGATAGGCAAAGTATCATCTCCAGACCAGCAGCCATAGCATCAGTATCAACTGGGACTTTGTTAGAAATGTAAATTCTTTGGTCCCCCCTCAGCCCTACTGAACCAGAAACTCTAGGGATTGGGCCCAGCAATCTCTGGCTTAACAAGCCCTCCAGATGATTCTAAAAGTTGACTACCATGCCCCCTAAGTATGTAAAGTATTGACAACTGCTGTCTTGAAAATTGCTCTATGAATTGACCATATATATTAAATTTTCTAGGTAGCCAGGTATCAGCATACTGAATCTGAGAGCTCTGAAGAAAGGAAGGTAAGTAGAAATAAGAAGTTTTGAAATTTGTCTTAATGTAGTATTCCTATAACCCAAAGGCTCCTTTGCAAATGTTGAGCCTGCTGATGGTTTAATCAGTACAAAAATGACCAACAGCATAGGAAGTAAGAGCTGTAATTTCCAGTTCATGAAAAAACTTTAGTGCATATAATGCTTCAGCTCCAACTTAATTTGATAATTTGGTGAGGAAGCATTACTTTTTTGCTTTATTCTTGTAATGGATGCGTATAGTATGATGAGGGTTGGATGCTAATGAACCAAGACTGTTCAGGACTGACCAAGACTTCTGTTTTAACAAGGGCCCTGGTAGGTAACATATGTCCAAGAAGGTAAGGGGGTCAATTCCTGGGAGGTGAGAAAAAAAAACAAAAAAAGAATGAAAAGACACTAGATTCTTTTGAATGATGGCTAATGTTATTTTAGTATTAACTCTCAATAACGTAATAGCTATTAAACAAAAAACTTAAGATAATTGTTGGGCATGGTTCCGAGTGCTTTACATGTATTAGGTTTCTTAATCTGCACAGTAACTCTATGGATTAGTTGTTATTTTATTCCCATTTTACAGATGAGAAGACTAAGGGACAGAGTATAACCTAGCCTGTATAGGTTATACGGTTAATAAGTGTTCGAGTCAGGGTTTGAATTTAGGTTGCTCTGGCTTCAGAATCCACATCTTTAACCAGAGTATTAATTCCTTCTCAGGCAGGGGCCAGGTCTGAAATGCTGTTAAGTTCTCAAGACTGACACTAGAAATAAGAATTAATGTCTTATTTTAAATCAGAGCATTCTGTTCACTACCCTATATTCTGATGGCTTTTATGCATATGCAGCTTGAGTCCAAAGTTTTTGGTGGTGGCCATGTGATGTCAGAGGCCCGCAATGGGGTGCCTGCAGCCAAGGTAGACATTGCAGAATTTATTATATGACCTTTCATCAGAGATATCCAAAACTGGTTAATTTAAAAGTGCCACTATCGATCTTTCCTCTTGTTATACTAGAGATGCTAAGAGTACCGCAAATCCATGGTGGATCTCATGTCTACCATTGGCATGATAAAAATACCAATCTTGCTCCTCTCCATCCTTAATCCCAGATGCTAGCCCACTGGAGGGGAGTCTGCTTCACCATGCCTTCCTGCAGTGTCCAGGGCAAAGGCTTAAAGTGATGGTAGCTCTTTCCTCTGAGGAAACATCTTCCCCCTAGCACACACTAGCAACATGCTAGGAGGCATGTTGAAGATCTACTGCCAGCAGCCCTTTTCTGCTTTGTGCATTGGGTGCTCACACCTGTTGCTCCATGTTGAGTCACACACGGGGAACTTGCTGTGTCCACAGCTGCCACCAGAGTGGTATAATCACAGAGTTTGTGCATTCATCACCTCAATCAATTTGAGAACATACTCACTGCTACAAAAAGAAAAATATCACACCCCTCACACCCTCCTATTTTTGACACTTAGCGTGGTACCTTTGTTACAATTAATGAAAGAACATTGCAATACTACTGTTAACTATAGTCTATAGTTTTCATTAGTTGTAGTTTTCCCATTTATCACACAGCATTTTAAAAAATATCAGTGATTCTGTGTGATTCATTAAAGGTTTAGTTGTTTCTTCAATTTAATTTTGTCTATTATTGAATTTTATAAGGTAGAGGTTCTCAAAATAGGTTATTTCTTTAGTTTATATCACATCAAATGGTTTCAAGTTGCTTCCATAGATATTAGCTGATTTTATTCTCACAGCAACCCTGTGGAGTAAGCACATGGGGTGTTAATTTTCTTACTTTATGAATAAGAAATGGAAAAGCCAGACTGGTGGAGCAAATTATTCAAATTCACAGAGTGACCAACCATCCCAATTTACCCAGAATTTTCAGTGCTAAACCTGATGGTTGGTCATGCTAACTGAGACTTAAATGTGCATTCTGAGTTTCAGTGCGGTTTTTCCCTGTTACATTTACTCAAGGTTTCATGCACAGCTAGCTTCAAAGAAAGTTTATTTTTTCTGTAAGTGAAATATCAGAAATATAAAAATCTCCTAGGTCTTTTATACCCGAAGATATTTTAAGGCCATGAGTTACCTTACTCACTTTTCAAACATTGCACCGTAAAATTTTATGATTACTCATGTAAAGTACGTATCAAGAAACTGAAAAAAAAAACCCTAAAATATTTGCAATGACATAATCCATCTGTGAAGGAGTAACGTGTTTTCCTTCCCTTTTTCAGGGTCATTTGGCTGAGACACCATCACCACCCCTGGTAAATATCTCAGTTATTTTTGTCCTAAACATCTCATGAAGTAACTTTAACTCTCTTCCCATCACCTTATGCCATTTTGAAAGCAGTAAACCCAAACCACAAGCAGTTGATGTGTATCATATTTTTTTCTTTCCTGAGGAATTGCTGAAAGGAAAAATAAACACTTTTTTTTTCTCTCTTCAGGAGAGCAGTGAGTCATCAGATGAAAGTAAAGTTATTTCAGAGGAACAGGTAATTAAACACATCTTTCTTAACTTTTCAGGCTACTTAGAAATGGGAGGAAATGATGTTAGATTAAATTACCTGGCAACAGTTGTAAATATAATATTTTCTAACCATTGATTATGTTGACTAAGTAATCCCATAAAATAAGAGGGAGAAATGAGTACAGAGACTTCAGATGTTGTGGACATACTGTTCATTCCACACTGTTCTTTCCATACGTACCACTGGTGTTCATTGTAGATGTTGTGGCCCTAAATGTCTCTCATGGCAAAATAATAATAATAATAATGCCACACAAAACACAAGTGGTTATTCACTATGTTAGACAAGTAGACGCTCAACTCATTCTACAGTGCTGCTCTTACCATTGGAGCAACTCAGACCAGGTGAGGAAAAGTGTTCTGGCAAACAGGGGGTGCCTGCTGGGTCTGAGACCTCCAAGTCTAGGACCCTGTCGGAGGGGAGGAAAAGAAGAGCCCAAGGAACCCTCAAATGAAGCATCCGCATTAATTAACAACTTTCTCCTTAAAATGGGTCTGTCCAGAATCGGTGTGGGAAAGGCAAATAACCCAGCATTCTCACAGTCAGCACTTGACTTACTCTAGTACTTCAGTAATCATTTCTATTTATTTAAAATATGTCTTTAACATTTTTTTTTTGAAGACTAAAGGTCATTACTTTCTGGGCTGGCATATCATTTATTCAAACTCAATCTGAAATTCAGGGAACCAGGTTTCTCCTGAAGTTTTGACCTGTGTTGTGTTCTACACTCAGCCAGAATTGAAAGATGAATTATTATGTTTCCACCCTTATTTACTAAATTTTTGTCTGAAGAAGATTGTAGGAATTAAAAAGCATAGAATTGGGAAGATGCTCCTTTCTAGGGACTTTGTGATTTATTGCACAATGTTCTTAAAGCTCTCAAATGAGAGCAATGGTTCCTGCTTGAAAGGGGTGTGATGTAGGCTTAATGAGGATCAGCTGGGACATATGGCGAAAGGAAAAAGTGCTGAGACGTGTGCTTTGTTGTAGGGTGTGGTGATGGGAGCAGTTTTTTCCAAAGCGTAGTGAATGAAGACTCACTATCCTTCCTTATCTGTCATGTGTCCAATTACTCACTGTGGTCACTTCTCTGACCTCACACTTAGAACTAAGCTGTGTTGTGGTCACACTAATTACGTCATGAGGGAAGAGTGCCTATATAAGATGGAATGAGTTGGTTCTTGACTCTTCTTCCAGAGCCTATCTTGCTTTTGGTAGAGATGCTATTGAAGAGTAAAACTGATCGTGGGTTAGAGGAGGGTCATAGGAAGAAGAAAGCACAGAGAGCCCAGATAGGCACTAGTAAACACTCTCTGTACTTCAGTGCTGGAATGCTGACCATGTCTGTTAACCCCAACCTCCAGGCAAATGAAGGTTCCAGTGAAAGTGCTGAATCAGAGGACGGCCTGGGACAGGATGATCATCAGTATATTTATAGACCAGCTGGGGGCTTCTCTAGGAGTGGAGGAAGAGGAGATGATAAAGATGACGATGAAGATGACAGTGGAGATGACACCTTTGGTGATGAGGACAATGGCCTAGGGCCCGAAGAGGGACATCAAGGAGATAACACCAGACTTGGAAGTGATGAGGACTCTTCTGACTCTGCACAATCCAGTAAAGATAGCACCACACAAGGGGAAGAGAGTGCCCAGGATACCAGCAGTCAGAGCAAGGACCTGGACAATGAGGAAGAGGTGAAGAGCAGGCCTGAGGGAGGGGACTCCACCTATGAGAGCGAGAGTGAAGAGCGCTGGGGAGGAGGCGGCAGTGAAGGGGAGAGTAGCCATGGGGATGGCTCTGAGTTTGATGATGAAGGAATGCAGAGCGATGATCCAGACAGTGTCAGGAGTGAGAGAAGCCACTCCAGAATGAGCGGTGCAAGTGTCCAATCAAAAGAATCAACAGGAAACAGCAATGAGCAAGCAAGTACTCAGGATTCAGATGATGACCATTCAGTGGAGTATCCCAGTAGGAAATTTTTCAGAAAGTCCCGCATTTCTGAGGAAGATGACAGGAATGAGCTTGATGATTACAATACGATGGAAGAAGTCATGAGTGACTCCACAGAAAACAGCAGCTCTAAAGATGCTGGCCTCGTCCAATCCAGGGAAAATAGCAAGGCTGAATCTCAAGAAGACAGTGAGGAGAGTCACTCCCAAGAAGACAGCCAAAGCATGCCAGATCTCAGCAGTGAATCTAGCCAAGAGGTTGACCTCCCATCTCAAGAGCACAGTAGTGAATCTCAGGAAGCAGTCGAGAGTGAGTTCAGGGGGGACAACCCAGATCAGAAGGATGTCAGCCATTCAGAAGGAGATCAGGAAGACAGTAGCTCCAGTGAAGAAGAAAACTCCAGTAAATCCTCCAATTCAGAAAATGAATCCAGAGATGAGCAAGCTGACAGTGAATCCAGTGAGAGTCTCAGACACTCTGAGGAAAGTTCGGAGACCACTGAGGATGAAAACAGTTCTAGCCAGGAGAGTCTCCAGTCTCAGAGCACCTCAGCAGAGAGCCTGAGCAAGGAAAGCCGGTCTAAGCAGGACAGCCAGTATGAGGAAGATGATGAGAGTGATTCTCAGGACAGCAGCAAATCCAAAGAAGATAGCAGTTCTACTGAGAGCAAATCAAGCAGCGAGGAGGATGACCAGTCAAAAAGCACTGAGATGGAAAGCAGAAAGCTGACAGTTGATGCTTATCATAACAAACCCATCGAAGATCAAGATGACAATGACTGCCAAGATGGCTATTAGCATCAGCTTTCTTAAGAAATGGCTCTCACATAAAGGAGTCTGGGGGCTGGAGAGCAGGGAAATCATTACAACTATAATTTATTGGCCCTTTTATCAGGAGGATAGCCAGAGACATTTCTTTTGGAAAGAAATTGCTGAACATTACCCTTGTTTCTAAGGTGCCACCGTTCTTTAGACATTTCAGAATGTGGAATGACACCAGGACACACTCAATGAGACTAGAAGCAAAGAAAGATGTATATTAGAGCTTCACAGCTGAAATAGTTCCTAATTCATTAGTCCAACAAACAATTATTGAAGTTCTATTATGTACCGGACACTGTGCTAAGGGATATAAAAAAAA
>PVIY010045831.1:0-18851 GCA_004026745.1 Myrmecophaga tridactyla | reverse complement strand
GATGTTGGAACAACTAATTGAAGATGTTCATACAATCTCTACTTAATAAAATAAGTGGGCTAGCAAATGACATAAAGGAGATCAAGAAGACAGTAGAAGAGCATAAAGAGGAATTTGAAATAATAAATAGAAAAATAGTAGATATCACAGAAATTAAAGACTCTGTTGACCAAATAAAAAACATACTACAGACACACAATACCAGATTTGAAGAGATAGAAGAAAGAATAAATGATATAGAGGACAGGATAACTGACTTCAAAGACTCACAACAGCAAATGGCAAAAAAGATGTAAAAATTTGAGGTGTATCTCAGGGTAACGATAGGCAAAACAAAGTGCACAAATATAAGAATCACTGATGTCCTAGAAGGAGAAGAAAGGAATAAAGGGCTAGGAAGAGTAGTTGAGGATATAATGGGGGAAAACTTTCCAACCCTCATAAAGGACACAAACATACAAGTCAAAGAAGACAAATGAGCTCCAAACAGAATAAATCAAAATAGGCCTTCCCCAAGGTACATATTAATCAGTCTGTCAAATGTTGAAGAGAAGCAGAAAATCCTGAAAGGGGCAAGAGAAAAACAATCTACTGCATACAAGGGAAACCAAATAAGACCTAGTTCAGACTGCTCAACTAGCACCCTGGAGGTAAGAAGGCAGTGGTTTAATATAGTCAAGATCCTGAAAGAGAAAGACTTCCAGCCAAGAATTCTGCACCCAGCCAAATTGTCCTTCAAAACTGAAGGAGAAGTTAAATTATTACAAAGTAGTCCTGAAAGAATTTGTCAACAAGAGACTGGGTCTACAAGAAATACTAAAAGGAGTTTTGCTGGCCGAAAAAAAAAAGATAGGAGAAGGAGGTCTGGAGGAGGGTACAGAATTGAAGAGTACCAACAAGGGTAATTTAAAGAATACAAAGAGAAAGAGGGAAAAGAATATATAGATCTGACAAATAAAATAAAAAAGATAAGATGGTGGATTCAAAAAATGCCTTTTCAGTAATAACTTTGAATATTAATGGGCTACACCTACCAATTAAAAGATAGAGATGGCAGAATGGATTAAGAAACATAATCCAGCTATATGCTGCTTACAAGAGACTCATCTCAGACATGAGGATACAAATACATTGAAAGTGAAAGGATGGAAAAAGATTTTCCATGCAAGTTGTAAACAAAAGAAAGCAGGAGTAGCTATACTAATATCAGATAAAATAGACCTTAAATGTAAAGACATCATAAGAGACAAAGAAGGACACTATATACTAATTAAAGGGTTAATTCTCCAAGACGATATAGCAGTCATAAATGTTTATGCTCCCATTCAAGGAGCTCGAAAGTATATGAGACAGACGTTGGTAAAACTGAAGGGAGCAATAGATGTTTCAATAATAATAGTAGAAGACTTCAATACACCACTCTCCTCTATATATAGAACAACCAGACAGAAGATCAACAAGGAAATAGTGAAGTTAAATAACTTGATAAATGAATTAGACCTAACAGACATATATAGGTCATTGAACCCCAAAGCACAAGGATATACATTCTTCTCTAGTGCTCATGGAATATTCTCCAGGATAGATCATACGTTCAGGCACAAAACAGGTCTTAATAAATTTTAAAAATTGTAATTATTCAGAGCACTTTCTCTCATCGCAATGGGATGGAGCTGGATCTCAATAACCACCAAAGAATGAGAACATTCATAAATATTTGGAGATTATATGACACACTCTTAAACAACCAGTGAGTCAAAGAAGAAATTGCTAGAGAAATCAGTAGCTATCTGGAGATGAATGAAAATGAGAATACAACTTATCAGAACTTATGGGATGTGACAAAGGCTGAGCTGAGATGGAAATTTATTGACCTAAATGCCTATATTAAAAAATAAGAAAGAGCAAAAATCGAGGACTTAAGGGCACAGCTGGAGGAACTTGAGAAAGAACGGCAAACTAACCCCAAAGCAAATAGGAGAAGAGAAACAACAAAGATTAAGCAGAGGCAAATGAATGGGAGAACAAAAGAACAATAGGAAGAATCAATAAACCAAAAATTAGTTCTTTGAGAAAAATCAATAAAATTGATGGGCCACTAGCAAGACTGACAAAGAAAAAAAAAAGAGAGAGGATGCAAATAAACAAAATCAGAAATGAGAAGCTGTGCATTACTACAGACCCTGAAGAAATAAAAGAAATCATAAAAGGATACTATGAACAACTATATGCCAACAAACTAGACAATTTAGATGAAATGGACAAATTCCTGGACAAACAAGCTACACTGACTCAGGAAGAAATAGAAGATCTCAACAAACCAATTACAAGTAAAGAGATTCAATCAGTCATCAAAAATCTACCTACAAAGAAAAGCCCAGGGCCAGATGGCTTCACAGGGGAATTTTATTAAACATTCCAAAAAGAACTAACACCAATCCTGCTCAAACTTTTCCAAAAAATTGAGGAAAAAGGAGCTCTACCTAACATATTTTATGAAGCTAACATCATTTTAACACCCAAACCAGGTAAAGATGTTACAAGAAGGGAAAACTACAGGCCAATCTCCCTAATGAACATAGAAGCAAAAATTCCCAATAAAATATTAGCAAATCGAATCCAGCAACACATTAAAAGAATTATACACCATGGCCAGTGGAGGTTTATACCAGGAATGCAAGGATGGTTCAATGCAAGAAAATCAATTAATGTAATACAGCACATTAACAAGTCAAAAAGGGAAAAATCACATGATCATCTAGATGGATGCTGAAAAAGCATTTGACAAAATTCAACATCCTTTTCTGATAAAAACACTCCAAAAGATAGGAATCAAAGGTAACTACCTCAATATGATAAAGGGACTATATGAAAACTCTATAGCCAGCATTGTACTCAATGGAGAGAGACTGAAAGCTTTCCCCTAAGATCAGTACAAGACAAGGATGCACAATGTCACCACTATTATTTAACATTGTGCTAGAAGTTCAAGCTAGAGCAGTCAGGCAGTACAAAGAAATAAAAGGCATCCAAATTGGAAAGGAAGAAGTAAAACTCTCATTATTGGCAGATGATATGGTATATACTTGGAAGATCCTGAGAAATCTACAGCAAAGTTATTTGAGCTAATAAACAAATTCAGCAAGGTGGCAGGATATAAAATTAATGTGCAAAAATCAGTAACATTTTTATACACAAGCAATGACCTAGCTGAGGAGTCAGTTCAGGAAAAATTTCCATTCAAAATAGCAACTTAAAGAATCAAGTACTTGGGAATGAACTTAACTAGGGATGTAAAGGATTTGTACACAGAAAACTACATAAATTGCTAAAAGAAATCAAAGGAGATCGAAATAGGTAGAAAGACATATCCCGTTCATGGGTAAGAAGACTAAATATAGTTAAGATGTCAATTCTCCCCAAATTGATCTACAAATTCAACACAGTACCAATCAAAATTCCAAAAACTTACTTTGAATATTTGGAAAAGCTAATTACCAAATTCATCTGGAAGGGAAAGAGACCACAAATAGTTAAAAGCATCCTAAAAAAGAAGAACGAAGTGGGAGGATTAACACTCCCTGGTTTTAAAACCTATTATAAAGCCACAGTGGTCAAAACAGCATGGTACTGGCACAAAGATAGAAGCATTGACCAATGGAATTGAATTGAGTGCAGAAATACACCACTAAATCTATGGCCAACTGATTTTTGACAAGGTCCTCAAATCCTGTGAACTGGGACAAAATAGTCTTTTCAATAAATAGGCATGGAAGAACTGGATATCAATAGCCAAAAGAATGAAAGAAGACCACCCTACACAAAAATTAACTCAAAGTGGATCAAACACCTAAATATAAGAATTAGCACCATAAAGCTTCTAGAACAAAATGTAGGGAAACATCTTCAAGACCTAGTAGTAGGAGGTAGCTTCCTAAACTTTACACCCAAAGTTCAAGCAACAAAAGAAAACATAGATAAATGGGAACTCCTCAAAATCAAATGCTTCTGCAACTCAAAAGACTTTGTCAAAAAGATGAAGAGGCAGCCAACTCAAAGGGAGAAAATATTTGGAAATCACATATCAGACAAAGGTTTGATTTCCTGTACAGACAAAGAAATCATACCACTCAACAACAAACGCACAAACACCCAATTATAAAATGGGCTAAAGAAATAAATAGGCATTTTTCTGAAGAGCAAATACCAATGGCTCAAAAGCACACGAAGAGATGTTCATTTTTATTGGCTATAAGAAAAATGTAAACCAAGACTACAATGAGATACCACTTCATATCTATAAGAATGGATGCTATTAAATAAGCAGGAAACTATAAATGTTGGAGAGAATGTGGACAAATTGGAACACTTATGTATTGCTGGTGGGAATGCATAATAGTGCAGCTACTTGGAACACTGTTTGGTGGTTCCTTAGGAAACTAAATATGGAGTTGCCCTATGACCCAGCAATAGCACTATTTGGTATATACCCAGAAGAGCTGAAAGCAAAAACACAGGTAGGCATTTGCACATCGATGTTCATAGCAGTATTATTTACAATCGCCAAAAGATGGAAACAAACCAAATGCTCATCAACAGATGAGCGGATTAACAAAATGTGGTATAGACATATGATGGAATATTATGCAGCAGTAAGACAAAATGATGTCCTGAAGCACATAACAAAATGGATGAGCCTTGAGGACATAATGCTGAGTGAAATTAGCCAGACACAAAAGGATAGATACTGTATGATTCCACTTTTAAGACCAGCATAAAGTTATAATTAGAGGCTTATAATACAGCATATAGGGGACTTAGAGATACATAGAAGCTAGAGATGGGTGAAACCATTAGGTAATGAGGTTGAACTCCAATGTAAGGGAATAGATAGGAGTGAAGGTGGTTCTCCAGTGGGTCTGTAAGTAATATTACCATATTGAAGATATGTTCTTGCAAAAATTACTTCAAATATATGATTCTTGTACAAAGAGTGTTTAAGTCCAGGGCACAGGGGCAAAATTGCTATTGCATGCTCTGAGCTATGTTCAAAAAGAAACCATCAGCACTACCACAGCAAGAGCAGAGGTAAATAATGGGGAGAGGGACAAGAGTTAAGAGGAGGTTTAGATTTCCTATTTGGCGAGGGTGTATTGATTGGTTTTCTTTCTCTTGGGAACAATGAAATTTCTTTAAAATTGAGAATGTTGATGGACTGTGGACTTTGGGCCCGACACATGATACCTGATGAATTCAGGTGGCTGAAGGATGCACTGATGGAGAATTAGATTGGCGAACGATGGTGTATACTTATGAATGAAGGTTGTGCTGCTATAAAAAGAAACAAAGTCATGAGGCATGTAACGATGTGAATGAACATGTGGGACATTTGGTGAGACAAAATAAGCCAGAAACAAAAGAATAAGAATAGTATGGTCACTTTTAGAAAATGCTTATAAGAAAACAGGGGTCTAGGTTGTAAGCTTTCAGAGCAGACACATTAAGTCCAGAGTGGTGATTGTTATTTCTGGATTTTGAAAGGCTGATTTATATATATAACCTGATACTTAGAGATAAGAGCAAAACTGAATAGGTTGGCATTAAGGTAATTCAGAACATAGGGGTGAGGACAGTGTCTTTATTTTGGAACCACACATAATCTTTGAGACCAATGGAAGAAAGGTTTGCTTGGTCTGCAACTGAAATTTTCTGTAGTATATAATCTTATTCAACCTATCTGTAGAGCTCATTTGAACAATTTAAACACAGGGAGCACAGAATGAGAAAGAGGACTTCAATCCTGTATAGATTATTGTAATGCCTGGATACATCCTAGACTGTGTTGAGTGGATGATCGGAAAGTATAGGCAGAGTCTCCTGAGGGATGGGAGATGGAATATGGAACTAATGGGCTTTGCCATCAGGAAATTCCCTGATGCTGTGTTGAGCTTTGGGGACACCAAGTTAATAGGCCATGCCTTCTATCATAAGGTTTGCTCTTGTGAGGCTTGTGTAGGTAGCGGAGAAGTTTAGACTACCTATAGGCATACCTGGGAGTTGCTTCTGGAGGACCTCTTTTGTTGCTCAGATGTGGCCTCACTCTCTTTAGGCCCAACTCTGCAAGTGAAATTGCCTCCCCCCACTGTGTCGGACATGACATCCAGGGGTGAAAGTCTCCCTGGTGAGATGACTCCCAGGCATGAATCCAGAACTGGCACTGTGGGAGCAACAATTCCATCCTGACCAAAAGGGGGAAAAGAAGTGTAACTAATAAATTATCAGTGGCAGAGAGAGTTCAAGAGGCTACTTAGAGTTGAGAGGCTACTCTGGAGGTTGTTCTTATGCAAGCATCAGGTAGCTCTGGCTACCTATCATAACCTGCCAACCCCTAACCAGGACCATTCCAGCCAATCCTAAAGAACACCTAGGGCAATATATAAGATTCCACAGGGTTCCAGGTGTTAGAGTAACTTTCCAAAAACCTACAACTTCCAGATGGGTCCCTAGTCCATATAAGTCCTGAAATCTTGCCCAGCCTCTCCAGAACATCATATAGTTCCATCTCCCTACTCCATATTAGTGACAGACCCTTCCAATATAAAAATTTAGAATGGCCATAGCCCAAATACCCCTAAAGAGAGGGCTGGAAAGATCAAAGGTGATGGTGGAGTTATACAGAGAAGATAGGATTTAATAAATGAATATGATTGCTGAATCATTAAATTGATATCTCTTTTGGTGTCCAGTATTTTAGAGCAGTTAGAAGTAAAAACCTAAAATTGTGGAATTGTAGCCCATGCCAAACTCTGCAATATGTTCGATAACTAATTGTGGTGCTGTGCTTTGAAATTTATAGCTTTTTTGTATATGTTATTTTTCACAAAAATAGAAAGAAAAAAGTCAATTGTGATGATTAAAAAATATTTAAGCCCTCTAGCCTCCTATATTCTGGAGCAGCTACAAGTAAAAATATGAGAGGATCATATGATAGCCATGTGACAAACTCTGGGATCTGTCCTGTTACTACTTGTTGAACAGTGCTTTGAAAACTATTCCTTTTTTATTTTTTCCTTTATATATATGTTATACTATACAATAAAGAAAGTTAAAAATAAAAATAAAAAAAGGTGGACCAAGCATCAAAGAAGAGCCTCAAGACAAAGCCAATCAATAACATTTTAGACAGGTGGGAGAAACCAACCTTCAGAGTTAACTCATCAAGATAATCAGATGCCTAGGCATCAGCAAACAATTACAAGCCATATTAAGAAACAAAAAGTTATGGCTTAGTCAGGGAAAAAATGAAAAATTCAGAGGAGATACAGGATTTGGAACAACTAGTCAAAGAAATTCAAACAACTCTCCTAAATCAATTCAAGGAGATGAAGGAAAATATGCATAAAGAGCTAACGGATATTAAGAAGACAATACGTGAGCATAAAGAAAAATTTGAAAGTATAATGAGAAACAATAGAAATTATGGGGATGAAAGGCACAATGGTAGAGACTGAAAATATACTAGAGGCATACAACAACAGATTTGAATAGGCAGAAGAAAGAAACAGCGAATGAGAAAACAGAGCAATCAAAACAATGCAGTCAAAAGAAAAGATATACAAATGAATAGAAAAAATTGAGCAGTATCTCAATTTTTGAGTAACAGCACAAAGTGCACAAACATATGCATCATGGGTGTCCCAGAAGGAGAAGAGAAGGGAAACGGGTCAAAAGAATATTTGAGGAAATGATATTAAAAAAATTCCCAACTCTTATTAAAGACACTGGCAAAAATGAAGGGAGAAATAGACACTTCTACAATATTAGATATTTCAATGCACCACTCTCATTGATATATAGAATATCTAAAAAGGAAGATCAATAAAGAAACAGAGAACTTGAATAATACGATAACTGAACTAGACCTAACAGATATATACAGATCACTGCACCCCAATACAGCAGGGTATTCTTCTTCTTCTCAAGTGCACATGGATCATTCTCCAGGATAGATAACATGTTGGGTCACAAAACATCTCTCAATAAATTTGAAAAGACTGAAATTATACAAAGCATCTTTGAGCATAATGTAATGAAGCTGGAAATCATTAACAGGTAGAGAACTAGAAAATTCACAAAAATATGGAAGTTAAATAACACATTCTTAAACAATCAGTGGGTCAAAGAAGAAATTACAAGGTAAATCAGTAAATATTTTGAGCCAAACAAAGATAAGAACACATCATATCAAAACTTATGGGATACAGTGAAGGCTGTCTTGATGAGGAAACTTATAGCCTTAAATGTTTACATTAAAAAAAGAACAAAGGATTAAAATCAAAGATCTAACTCCATACCTGGAGGAACTGGAAACAGAACAGCCAAAGCAAGCGGGAAGAAAAAAACAAACAAAGATTAGAACAAAAATAAATGAAATTGAGAATAAAAAACAATAGAGAGAATTAACACAACCAAAAAGTTGTTTCCTTAAAAATATCAGTAACATGACAAGCCCTTAGCTAGACTGACAAAGAAAAAGAGATAAAATGCAAATAAATAAAATAAAAAATGAGAGGGGGACATTACTAATGACCCCAATGAAATAAAAAAAATCATAAGAGAATAATATGAACAAAGCTGTATGCCAACAAATTAGATAACCTAGATGAAATGTGCAAATTCCTAGAAACACACAAGCAGCCCATATTAGCTATGGAAGAAGTAGAAGATCTCAACAGAACATTCATAAGTAAAGAGATTAAATCAGTCATCAATAACCTCCCAAAAAACAAAATCCCAGGACAAGATGGCTTTGTAGGTGAAGTCTACCAGTCATTCCAAGATTACTAGCAGTCCTGCTCAAACTCTTCCAAAAATCAAAGAGAAGGGAACACTGCCTAACTCAATCTATGAGGCCAACACCATCTTAATATCAATACGAGATAAAGATACTACAAGAAAAGTACATCGTAGGTCAATTTCTCTTATGAACATAGATGCCAAAATCCTCAAAAAATACTTGTAAATCAAATCAACAGCACCTTAAAAAAATTACATACGTTGATGAAGTGGGTTTTATCTCAGGTATGCAAGAATGGTTCAACATAAGAAAATTAATTAATTCATAAAATGAAGGGGAAAAGACTACATGACCATCTCCATTGACACAGAAAAGACATTTGACAAAATCCAGCAATCATTCTTAATAAAAAAATACTTAGAAAAATGGGAATGGAAGGAAACATTTTCAACATGATAAAGGGCATATATGAAAAACCAACAGCTAACATCATACTCTATAGTGAAAGACTGAAAGCCTCTGCTCTAAGATCTGGAACAAGACAAGGATTCCCATTGACACCATTGTTATTCCACATTTTACTGGAAGTCCTAGTGAGAACAGTTAGGCAAGAAAAAGATATAAAGGGTATCCACATTGGAAAGGAAGAAGTAAAATTTTCAGTATGATGATATGATCCTATATAAAGTCCCAAATGATTGACAACAAAACTGCTACAGCTAATAACTAATTCAGCAAAGTGGTGGGGTACAGGATAAACATGCAAGTTAGTAGTGTTTCTATACACTAGTGATAAGCAATCGGAGGAAGAAATCCAGAAAAAAATTCCATTTACAAGAGCAATTAAAAGAATCAAATATCTAGGAATGAATTTAACCAAGGATGTAAAGGACCTAGAAAACTACCAAACATTGCTAAACAAAATCAAAGACCTAAATAAATGAAAGGATATTCCATGTTCATCTATTGGAAGACTAAGTATTGTTAAGTTGTCAGCTCTACCCCAAATGATTTACAGATTCAATGCAATCTCAATCCAAATTCCAAAAGATTATTTTGCAGAAAAGGAAAAGCTAATCATCAAATTTATTTGGAAAGGCAAAGAGCCCTGAATAACCAAAAACATCTTGAAAAAGAAGAACAAAGTTGGAAGACTCACACTTCCTGATTTAAAACAAAGCTACAGTGATAAAACAATATGGTACTGGCCTAAGGATAGATATATTGTCCAGTGGAATTGAATTGGTAGTTCAAAAATACCCTCACATCTAAAGTCAATGGATTTTTTACAAAACTGCCAAATCCACTTATTTGGGATACAATAGTCTTTTCAACAAACAGTGCTGCAAAAATTGGATATCCATGTGCAAAAGAATGAAAGAGGACACCCATCTCATGCCATACATAAAATTAACTCAAGATGGATCAAAGACCCAAAAATAAGAACCAGGACTATAAAATTCCTAGAAGAAAATGTAGGGAAGCATCTTCAGGGTCTTGTGTTGGCCAATGGTTTCTCAGACTTTATACCCAAAGCACAAGAAACAAACAAACAAAATAGATGAATGGGACCTCATCAAAATTCAAACTTTTGTGCCTCAAAGGATTTTGTCATGAAATGGAAAAGCCAACTTACTCAATGGGAGAAAATATTTCGGGAACACATATCTGATAAGAGTTTAATATCCAGATTATATAAAGAAATCCTACAAATGAACAATAAAAAGACAAACAACCCAATTTAAAAATGGGCAAAAGGCTTGACTAGACATTTCTCCAAAGAGGATATTCAAATAGCTAAAAAGCACACGATAAGATGCTCAACATCATTAGGGAATGCAAATCAAGATCAGAATGAGGTATCATTTCACACCCACTAGAGTGGCTACAATTAGAAAAACAGAAACTACAAGTGTTGGAGAGGACATGGAGAAATAGAAACACTCATTCTTTGGTGGTGGGAATGTATAATGCTGCAGCTGTTGTGGAAGACCATTTGGTAGTTCTGCAGAAAACTAACTATAGAATTACCATATGACCCAGCAATCTCTGTACTACATACATACTTAGAAGAATTGAAAGTAGGGACTCAAACAGATATTTTCCCACTGACATTCAGAGTGGCATTATCACAACTGCTGAAAGATGGAAGCAACCTGAATGTCCATCAACTGATGAATGGATAAAGAAAATGTGGTACATACACACAGTATCATTCATCTGTAAAAGGAAGGAAGCCCTGATACATGCGACAACATGGATGAACCTTGAGGACATTTGGCTGAGTGAAATAAGCCAGACACAAAAGGACAAATATCGAATGATCTCACTGATAGGAGATAGTTATTATAAGCAAATTCTTAAAATTAGAATCTAGATTATAGGTTACCATGGGATAGACTGGGTTTAGAGACTGGGTAATTGATGCTTAATTCGTAGAGAATTTCTTTTTAGGTTGATTGTAAAGGTTCTTAAATGGATGGTGGTAATAGTAGCACATTATTGCGAGTGTAATCAACAGCACTGAACTATGGAGGTGAGTGCTGTTAAAAAGGAAACTTTGAGTCATATTAGTTACTAGAATAAAAATTAAACGATAAAACAGGACACTGTGTATAACACAGTGACCGCTCCTGTAGATGATGTACTATAGTTAATAGTACAAGTATAAGAATGTTCTTTTGTGAATTATAACAAATGTATGACACTAATACAAGGCATTAATAATAGGATCGTAAGTGGGAAAATATATCTAATGTAAACTGTGGACAGTAGTTAATAGAATGATTTTAATAATCTTTCATCAGTTGTAACAAAGAAAACTGCCATTAAAAAAAATAGTACAATTATAAAATAAGCGCTTTCATCACTTGTAGCAAATGCTCCACACCAATGCAAGGTGTTGGCGGTGGGGTGGGGTATTGTATCTGTATTTTATGCATGATTTTTCTGTAAACCTACAACTTCTGTAGCAATTTTTTTAATAAATAAAATAAACACAGGAATTTTATGGAACAGACACTAGACTCATGAGATAAAGTATTAGAATTCAAGGAAGTTTGAGCTGTATCTGAGAACAACTGTTTTGAGGCAGTCTTTGTTTTTTCCCCCTCTGTTTTCCTCCCTAAATCAAACACTTAATTCAATTTTCCACTTGAAAGGCCCTTGCCAACATGCCACTTCATTCCAGGGTCTATGGCTTTGCTCCTTTAACTGCATTTCCTTGCCTTAGTTTACAGTCCTGGTAACAGGCCTCTTGGTCTTACCCCCAGACCCCTTCTTGTTATTGGTTCCTGCAATGGGCCTGCTGGTTGAGTACCAGAGTTCTATGCTCTGCTCCCTCATCGGCTCTTCTCCCCGGTGACTGAGCCTCTGCAAATAGTGTTTGATCTTCTTCCTTGGTTCATGTTTTAGTTTTCTTGGCTTGTCAAGCAAATACCATGCAGTGGGTTGGCTTAAACAATGGGAATTCATTAGTGCACAATTTTGAGGCTAGGAATAAAGGTGTCATAAAGGCAATGATTTCATCCTGAAGTCTGGCATTCTAGGGTGGTTGCTGTTGATCCTTGGTCCTAGGTCTTCTGCTATGTTGCAATGCAAATGGCAGCCTCTCCTGGTCTCTCCCTTCTATTCTGGGTTCCATTGATTTTTCAGTTTCCTGCTTCCTGTGGCTTTCTATCTGCTTGAATTTCATTCTACTTATAAAGGACTCTGGTAATAGGATTAAAACCCATCCTGATTAGGTTGCGCCACCGAAGTAACCTTAATCTACTTAACCGAAATTAGCCTCATCAAAAGGTCCTGCTTACAATGGGTTCACACTCACAGACATGGATTAAGTTTAAGAAATGTCTTTTCTGGGATACATAGCTCTAATTCTCCATCTACATCTATCTAAACAATTTGTCAACTTCTACAATGCATGGGATAGGCTCAACTGAAATCTGAAATTTGACCTCAACTACTTAATTACATAGTTTGTCCTATTCTCATCTATATATTTGCTTGGACATGCTGCTATACTTCCAAGGAAATTAAAAACAACAACAAAAAAGGAAGATGGTAAGTTTCCCAAGAAGCAACAAAGGAAAACCCATATAAATTTTACAATACAACAAAACCTGAAACATCTTGGAATGTAAATGTGTGTCTATGTGAGTGTGTGTTCATGGATGTGTTGGGTGTCATTTGGAGGAGGTGAGAAAGCATAGCTGTGATCAGAGAACTGAGGAGTAAATGAACCAGGTGGCACTTGCTCTACTGTAAATCTGAAACCTAGAGGAAATGCCTGGAGCAACCAAAAGATCTCATCTTACCAGTAAACCCTCTTTTCATACTAGCAGAACAGATTGTTTTGGAGAATAGACAATTTCTAGTGTTCAGTTCTGTCTGCACAACAAGAGAGAGAGTAGCCTTAGTCAAAGTCATTTATGAACAAGCTGATTTTTTTCCAGAAATCATCAGTCTGACTCTCTCTTTTGTATTTTTTACAATAACATTTGCAAATGTTCTACTCTTGGCATAAGCCTTTTACTCATAGACCCTATTTTGTGATAGTTCAATCTTATTAGTTATTAGCTTTTAAAATGTAACCATCACACTGAGAAAATGTCATACTGAAAAATACTATAATTGAGATTCTGGGTCCTGAACTGTGCACAATCAACTCTATGTGACTGGTAAATGATCAGGATATTGCCAAATTCTAAGTAGTTCAATTTATTTGTGGTCTGATTGGCCCAATGTCAGCTACTGACCTTCATTCACTAGCTTTCATAGTACAGTACCACTCTTACACAGAGCTCATTTTGAACAATATGGTAAATCTAATCAGCCATTTTTTGGCATCCTTCTCCCAGGCCTGAGGCTGAAATGCCAGATTATCTCTTTCCAGACTCCCTTGTAGCCAGGGATGGTCACATGACACAGCTTTGGGCAATAAGAGTTATGGGGAAGTCTTCTTTGGGGCTTCTTGGGAAATATTCTTCACTCAAAAAAGGAAGGGGGTCAGTGTGATGGTGTTTCAGTGGCAGAGTTTTCTCCTGCCATGCTGGAAACTTGGGTTCGATTCCAGGTGCCTGCTCATGCAAAAAAAAAAAAAAAAAAAAAATAGAAGGGCTCCTTTATTCTGCCCCCTTTTTCCTTCCATGTGGTAGGAGGATATGATATTTGGAACTGCAGCAGCCACCTTTAGACCATCTTGAGCTTGTGGGTGAAAGCCAACATGCCAAGGATGGCAGAACGGAAAAGAAGGAAAGAACTTGGATTCTTAATTATACTGAGATGTCAAACCAACCTTGGTATCTCCTCCAGACTTGTTGGTAATAAAAAATATATATATTCTATGATTTAGACCACTGTTAGTTGGATCTCCTCCTGTGAGTTTTAGATTTTACATGGAGTTGACATGGTCCCTAAAATTACTCATAGAGCCAGTAGCCCACAAGTATTGGCCTTAAAGGTAAACACTTGTGCACAGTAGCCTGGGGCTAGAGACATTAGATATAGTAGAATGAAGCAAAGCATGGTCTGATACTCAGTCTGGACTCAGAAACAACCACTCCATAAAGACAGGCTGCAAGCAGAATTGGAAGAGACTTTTTTTACAAGGGGTTTTGTGAGACTTGGTGTTTGAGCAGTGCTGCTTTGGGGTCTGTGTGACAAGACAATCCCAGAGATGGGGAGAGGGCATTCTTCCACTTCTGTGCAGAATAGAGCGTGCCACTGTGAGGGATAAAAAGGGATGCTGCATCATTTGCTGTCTCTGGTTTTTACAGCTTTGGGAGAACCAAAAAGCAGTGCCCTGGACAGCAAACACAGATGCTCTCACCTCCAGTGACTTTGGGACATAAGACCTCATTGAGGAGGCAGAGCAAGAGGTCATGAGCAGAATTCTGCCTGAGCACACACATGCCACTTCTTGAGGACTCCCAGAATTAACTTTGAAGATGGAAGAAAGAGACTTTGAAGATGGATGTCCAGTGTCAGCATGTAGAGTATATTTATTAAGCTGCCAGAATGCAATATACCAGAAATAGAATGGCTTTTAAAATGAGAATTTATTAAGTTGCAAGTTTACAGTTCCAAGCCTGGAACTAAGGCATCCAGGGAAAGATAACTTAATTCAAGGAAGGCCGAGGGGTCTGGAACCCCTTTGTCAGCTGGGAAGTCATGTGCTGGCATCTGCTGGTCCCTTGCTCCTGGGCTTTCAGCCTCTGTTCCTGTGGGAGTTCCTCACTTTGCATCTCTGGGCTGGCTTTCATCTCTTGACTTCCTTTGGCTCTCTCCAGAGTCTGGCTTGCTTAACATCTCATGACAACATCGGCTAGGCTTTGAGCATCTCCAAACATCCGTGCCTCTGTTCTCCAAGTGTTGGCATCTGTGTCAGCTCTGCTCTGAGGTTTCTCCAAAGGTTTCCCTTTTAAAGGCTCCAGTAAACTAATCAAGATAATCTCCATCTAATCAAAAGGTCACACCCACAATTGGACACGTCACATCTTGTGGAGATAATTCTAATAGAAGTTTCTGCCCTACAATATTGAATCAGGATTAGAAGAAATGGCTGCCCCCACAAGATAGGATCAGGATTAAAACACAGCTTTTCTGGGGTACATAATAGATTCAAACCCACACATAGGGACTAACTACCAATGACAGTCATGTAATTGACATCACTGTGAATTCACTTGTGACATTTCCAATATGCATACCTCACATAACAGTATTTATTCTAAATAAATTCTTGACAACATGTAGCTCAATGTATGCTGGTAAAATCCAGCCTACTATCATTACTACGGCATGGTAAAATCCTTGTTAGACAGCTGCTGAAAATACTTTTCCTTGTGTATTGCAGATTGATGCAAGCTGTGCTCATGTGAGCAAAGTGAGAACATGCTCTGTGAATCCCTGAAGTGTACCCCATTGTTGTGTTAGGCTGGCAGGGCGTTTCTGATGTGGTTCATATCTTTGCTCATAATAAGCTACTAGTCAGTGGTTTTCAAATGCATCTCCTCCCAGCCACACAAAGAAATCTGACAATGTCATAGATAAAATTGATCAAAGCACAGCAGATCTGAGAAAGATTGGGTCCAGTCTTACACACTGAGTCCTCCAGTTTACCGCCTTGCAGACCCTAAAGTGCCTCTGTGCTGAATTTGAGAGGATTTTGAGAATTTTCTCTGCATATATATTACTTTTGCTCTATTTATATAGTTTTAAGCACTGAATAACCCCGAAGAGATTGGGTATCTTTCCCGATTCGTCTATTAGGCTGGGTCATGGTTCACTCTGAAGTGTCAGAAATAGAGTATTTTTCCATTCCCCACTCACCTGAGGAGAGTAAGAATTTTCAAGGTAAGGTTCTGCCCTGTGGGATGCAGATGGAAATCTATACTTAGTTTCTTATGGACGGTGACTTCAAAGTAATAAATTTTCCTGGACACAGAGGTGGAATTAGAAGGGGACAGCCTGTCATTATAGCTTATAACCAAGAAGTTAGGATTTAGGGGGATGATTTTGGTGACTGAATTATTAGATAGATACTCCTTTTTTCTTTCTGGTATATTAGACTAGACAGAGAGAAATACCTGACATCTCTGCACTGTAATCCAGCTGCCTTGATCTCTGATAATGATTATGCGGCCTTTATCTTGTGCCCTTGTGATTGTAAAACCCTGTGACTGACCCTCACTTGTACCCATTTTATCAACTTTAGAGTCTTGTGATCACTAAAGACAGCCCCTGATATTTATAATGTAGGGCTTTGGGTCAGAACCAACTCACCCCAATTCCAAAGCTATCTTGATAAAGGAAGCTGGATCTAACCAAAAAGGGCTCACCTGACATGAGCAGTAGCTTAGACTTTAACTTTAGAGTGACCTATACCTCGTTATAATACTAAAAATCATGCCCATCATCATATTAAGGCCACCATTTTCTTATATGTTCTGTGACTAAGCATGCAATCAATTTGTGTATGCTTAATAGAATACTTCTACTCGTTGTCTTTTTTTTAAAAAATATTTTTTATTGCAAACAATGAATAGACATACAAACATTCTTGACATATAAACATTCCTGTCATGATTGCAATCAGTGGCTTACAATATCATCACATAATTATGTATTCATCACCATGATCATGTTTTTGAACAGCTGCATCTCTTCAGTGAAAGAAAGAAGAAAGAAAAAGCTCATACATGCCATACCCCTTACCACTCCCTTTCATTGACCACTAGTATTTCAATCTACTCAATTTATCTTAACCTTTGTTCCCCCTATTATTTGTCTGTTTCTTATCCATATTTTTTACCCATCTGTCCATACTGTAGATAAAAGTAGCATCAGACACAAGGTTTTCACAATCACACAGTCACATTGTGAAAGCTATATCATTATACAATCATCTTCAAGAAACATGGTTACTGGAACACAGCTCTACAGTTGCAGGTACTTCTAGCCACTCTAATATACCATAAACTAAAAAGGGGATATTTATATAATGTGTAAGAATAAATTCTCCGAGTTCACTCATTAATGTTAGTTCATATCAGTGAGACCATACAGCATTTGTCCTTTTGTTTCTGGCTAATTTCACTAAGCATAATGTCTTCAAGGTCAATCCATGTTGTTACATGCTTTGTGACTTTATTCTGTCTTACGGCTGTGTAATATTCCATTGTATGTATACACTATAGCTTGTTTAGCCAGTCATCTGTTGATTTCATTTGGGCTGTTTCCATCTCTTGGCAATTGTAAATAATGCTGCTATAAACATTGGTATGTAAATGTCCATTTGTGTCCTTGCTCTCATGCCCTCTGAATAGATATCTAGCAATGGTATTGCTGGATCATATGTCAATTCTATACTTGGCTTCCTGAGGAACCGCCAAACTGCTTTCCACAGCAGTTGCACCATTTAACATTCCCACCAACAATGGATAAATGTGCGTCTTTCTCCACATCCTTTCCAGCATTTGTCATTTTCTGTTTTTTATGAAAATGGCCATTCTGGTGGGTGTGAGATGATATCTCATTGTGGTTTTGATTTGCACTTCCCTAATAGCCAGGGAAGTTGAGTATCTTTTCTTTTCATGTGCCTTTTAGCCATTTGCATTTCCTCTTCTGAGAAGTGTCTGTTCGTGTCTTTTGCCCATTTTGTAATTGGATCATTTGTCTTTTTGTTGCTGAGTTGAACAATCTCTCTATATATTCTGGATACTAGACCCTTATCTGATATGTTGTTTCCAAATACTGTCTCCTATTGTGTAGACTGTCTTTTCACTATCTTGACAAAGTTCTTTGATGCACAAAACTTTAATTTTGAGGAGTTCCAACTTAACTGTTACTTTGTTCAATGTTTGTGCTTTGGGTATAAGATCTAGGAAATCGCCTCCTAGTACAAGTTTTATAAGATATTTCCTTACATTTTCTTCTAAAAGTTTTATGGTCTTAGTTCTAATGTTTAGGTCTTTGAGTTAATTTTTGTATAAGGTTTGAGATATGAATCCTCTTTCATTCTTTTGCATATGGATATCCAATTCTCCAAGCTCTGTTTATTGAAGAGACTATTCTGTCCCAGGTGAGTTGGCTTGACTGCCTTATCAAAGACCAACTGTCCATAGATGAGAGGGTCTCTATCTGTACACTCTATTCGATTCCATTGGTCAGTATATCTATCTTTATGCCAGTACCATGCTGTGTGAGCACTATAGCTTCGTAATATGCCTTAAAGTCAGGTAGTGTGAGACCTCTGAGTTCGCTTTTCTTTCTCAAGATATTTTTAGCTATTTGGGATACCCCGCCCTTCCAAATAAATTTGGTTATTGGTTTTTCTATTTTTGTTAAGTAAGTTTTTTGGATTTTAATTGGTATTGCATTGAATCTATAAATCAGTTTTGGTAGAACTGATGCCTTAACTATACTTAGTCCTCCAATCCATGAACATGCATTTGATTTAGTAATCATGTGCATAATTCTTATGCACATTAAAGTTTAATGTAGTTAGTCTAGGGTACATTTTGCAGCAATATTGGTCTGTTTTCTTAAAATC
>PVIY010045830.1:0-18804 GCA_004026745.1 Myrmecophaga tridactyla | reverse complement strand
ATGACACCATTTCTCCTTGATTCTGTGGCCAGGTAGTTGTGCTTCTTTCAATTTGTCTCCACTGTGATGAGATTAAAAAAGAAATTAGTTAAGGACAGTTCAAATTCACTTCATAGAGTAAACTTTCCTAAAACCATGAAAAGTGATGGTTAAGAAATGGGAATTTATTTTCTTCCAAATGCCTGCTTTTTTTTTTTTTTTAGCTGCTAAGTTTACTAGATGCATTAAACCTTATCTGCCTTTGAATTTTGGGGTTTTAGCATTAAAATGTTACGACAAAAATATAAATGAATGGTGAAATGTTAATAAAAAGAATACAGTAAAGAACATATTTAGAAAAATGTTTGAGAAAATATGTTTGATATTAAAGGTCTTCAATTTATCTCTAATTTATTTGCTATCCTAATTATTCTCTAAAAATAAATGCTGCTTGTTATTAAAGAAATTTTTACTGAGTTCTATTTTTTTAATACCGAATTCTGAAACATTTCATCTCATGTTTCATGTTTAATGTACTTTTTTGTTTCTACCACTTTCTTTCTTTCTTAAAAATAAACCTACCTTGTCAATTTCCATCTCTGTGTCTTTGTATAGTTGATACATTCTACTTTCTTCAAAGATCTTTTCCTTTTCTCAAAAGTTCAAATGCATCTACAGAATCTCACAGTTTTTATTCTCTTTTTAGAGTACTTTATTTTGTAGGATAAAATTATCATATAATACGTACATATACAAAATAGTAATTTTTCTTGCATTTCTCCGGAATTTTTTTAATGTTATGCCAGTTCATCTAATCTGACATTATAACTACCCACTTTCCTTATTGGAGAAATAAGTGCTCCTCACTACCTGAAAGTCTACAGGGAAGCCAAAGAAAATAAATTTAAAGAAGAAATGCATAAGTTAAATAGACAACTTAATTTCTGAGTCACATACAGATCGTGTAATTTTTAATTGCTGCATTTAAGAAAATAGTGTAAAAGTTAATTTCAGACTATATAAGACATAATTAATAAAAATTAAAACAAAGAACAGGACTCAGGGAAACACTAGTGGTTCTAGAACACTAATGAAAAATGAAGTAAGTCAAGAGAGCTAGAAACAGACAGGATATATATTTAAATAATTAAATATGCATATTATATGTAAATATCAGGAGATTTATTATAGGGATGGGCTCACTTGGCCTTGGGAATTAGTAAACCAAATTCCCTAGGGCTGCCAGGTGAGAACCCTGATGAAGGTTTTGATGACTTCCCTAGGGAAAGCTGATTGCCTGAAGTACAGATAGAAATTCTTTTTTTTTACTGCTGAAATCTCAGTTCTCTCTTTAAGACCTTCAACTGATTAGATGACACATCCCTCATTGCCAAAGACAATCTAACTTTGTGGATCACACATGCGATTGACCATAGAGGTTACAGATTTAAATTCACAGAATATCATCACAATATCAATCAATCTAATGCTTGCTTGGCCAAATAACTGGACACCAAAACCTAGCCAAGTTGATCCACACCTTGACAGCTGGTAAAGGGGATGTCCCAAATTACATCTCAGATACTTTAGTAACTCTGCAATTTTTCAAGAGTCGTCTTGATAGGGAAAGTACAGACACAAAGAAGGAAAATGAATATAAAATAATAAATGTTGTCAGGTCTTAAAATAGTTGGTAAAAAAATTTCCCATGGGGATTTTTTTTTTTTAATGCAGCAGACTAGAAATTATAAATGGTCACAGAGGAGTCTTAATTTTTCAGTTGAAGAGGCTGTTACTAATCTGAGACTTAACAGCACGTTGTGGTTAAAATAAGCAGGTTTATAAGAAATTAAATTTCCTTGGAGAATGAGTAAATAATAGTGACATGCAAGTAATTATACTATCGCAAAGTTTGCATTCTGAAGAAGGTCAAATAGTAAAGGTAGACTCTAATTCCACCCCCCACCCCTAAATGTACATTTATTGACTACCTACTGCATGTTCAGTCCAGCAACAGGCTTGGTGTTATAAACATATGAATATGTATGTATATGGCAGACATGAAGTAGAGCATAAGAAAAAGCCTTTTGATATGTACCAGCACAAATGCACATACTTTTGAGGAATTTTTGCAGCATCACAAATGTTACTTTATGCTTCATAGAAAGATTAGTAAATATTATATTCTTAAAAAAATGCACTGAACGCTAAGTGTTTTATCATAGAGAGAGATGATTGCCCTATTTTACAACTTGGAAAGAGCCACCCTTAGATCTTCTCTTCTTTTCTCACTTTCTCCTTTCCTCCCTTTGTTTATTCCTCCTTACTTTCATTTCTTCACTTTTTTTTTTCTCATCTCTTATAAAAAATGTGCTTGAGGTTGCTTATAAAATTTAAATGTATGCTGAGAGAACATTTTAAATATAAGGTAAAAGAGAGATTAGGAATGAATTGAAAGGAACATGAGATAGTAATTATTGTTCATTAAGCATATAAGCTGGCAACAAGGCCTACTTGAAAGAGCTTAGAAATCATTGCTGCAGTGTTCTGAGACCTGCCAAATAAGAAACTTTGGGCAAACCATTTAACATCCCTGAACCCCATTTCTCATCACTACAGAAGGGTTGAAAATAACTCATTTTTAACCATATTAGAAATCAAATAAAATTGCGTATTGGTGCTACTTATATAGTGTCTTACACATGACAGGCATTCATGAAGTTCACTCAGGTTTCTCTTCTACTTCTTAATCCAGTGGAAAGAGAGGAACAAGATGATTATGGATATTCCATTTTTTAAAAATAAATGAGGATTCCTACAAAGCCGGCACTTTTATTCTCAAATAACCATTTAGGGAAACTCATTGACATTTAACTCAGTTTGTCGTGTTTATGGATCTCTAAACTGTTGTGATACATATATTTTTGTTGATTTGACTTCTTCATAAAAGTATAAAATCTCTTGAAAGGAATTTCATAGTCAGGTTGGAATATCTGCGAATTATTTGAAATTATTTGAAAAAAAATTGTGGTGCCCACTTATTTTAATATGTCTGAAGACAATTTACATTGCTTTACTTGAGCTCTGAAAGGATTAAAGCCAACATACTAACCAAGAGGAAGGAACGGTTTGCACATCTCTCTGATTGCCTCTCTCGGATATCAAATATCTGAATTGTGTTTTGGGAGGAAATGCAGAGCAATCACTTCAAGGTTGTGTTTCCTAACAGTCCCTGAATTTCCTTCAATCCACAGATTGCACAAAGCCTAGAAATGTTATGCGGACTGAGGCTACTCATGACCAAAATGTGAGAAGTGAGACATCTGCCTTTTATTTTTGCTCCAGAAGGGGGCTTTTTCCTTTCTAACTTGTGTAGAACACCTGAAACACCTTGGTCAAAGCCAACGCTTTCCTTTAGAAACAAATACACTCGCAAAAAAAAAGAAAAAAAAAAAACACTTTAAAAATGCTTAGGGCCTAGATAAATAGAATCCTTGATTCATTCTGAGTTCTTTATCACAGAATATGGAAAAAAGCAATTTGGCTTAGAGAAATACAAGGACAGGCTGTACACACTGCTACCTAAACATAAAAGAATTGAAATTTGATTCTAAGAATGTTTTAAGAAATACTGCATGTAGACACCAGCCAAAATGAATGAACTGCAAAATGAAGTCTCAAGGAACTGAATGAATAGATTTTCTGGGTGAGATTATTTGAAATCATATATTTCAATTTTGGAAATTTTATGTCACATCAAATAATAATTGTAATACTAATATTATCTTCCTTAGCTCAAAGGACTGCAATTTATTAATTTTACTCCTAAGACATTCAGTTCAGCAACCATTTAGAAAGAGCTTACTATGTTCTAGGGAGGTACCAGGTTCTGGAGATCCAGAGACAAATAAGAATGGATTGTAGGTCTATATATGCAATCACATATATAGATGAAATATAGTGGAGATGACCTGCATATTCACAGCTAACTATAATGCAATGTGGCTGAGGGCTATAGGGACAATACTATGGGAGCATAGATGAGGGAACAATATATTTTGCTGGAGGTGCTAAAGGTGTGTGTGCTGAAGAAAGAGAGAGAGGTAAAAGGAGGGATATTTGTCACATTTTTGCATATGGAGATCCACCTTTCATAGTACCATTTGTTGAAGAGACTGTTCTTTCCCAATTGAAAGGTCCTCTTGCCGCCTTTTCAAAATTCCATTGGCCCTAAATGTAAGGGTTGATTTCTGAACTCTCTATTTGATTCCATTTATCTATACATATGTCCTTGTGCCAAAACCATGCTGTTTTGATTTCTGTGGCTTCGTAATATGTTTTCAGATTGAGAAGTGTAAGTCTTCTAACTCCATTGTTCTTTTCCCATATAAATTTGGCAGTTGGCTTTTCCATTTCTGCAAAAAAGGTTGTTAGAATTTTGATTGGGATTGTATTGAATCTGCAATTCACTTTGGGTAAAATTGATATCTTAACAATATTCAGTCTTCTGATCCATGAATATGAAATCTCCTTCCATTTATTTTAAGTCTTTTTAAATTTCTTTTTTGTGTAGAAGTCCTTTATATCCTGTTAGCTTTATTCTTAGATATTTGATTCTTTTAGTTGCTATGTTAAGTGGAATTTTTTTCTTGATTTCTCCTACAAATTGTTCACCATTAGTGTAAAGAAACGCTATCGATTTTTACAATTTAATCTTGTACCATTTTGCTGAATTCATCTATTAACTTTAGTAGCTTTGGTGTGTATTTATCAGGATTTTCTCTATATGGAATTATGTCATCTGCCAATAGGGAAAGTTTAACTTCTTCCTTTTCAATTTGCATGACCTTCTTTTTTGCCTAATTGCTCTGGCAAGCATTTCCAGTACAATGTTGAATAGCAGTAGTGACGCTGGGCACCTTTATCTTGTGCCTAATCTTAGAGGGAAAGCTATCACTCTTTTGCCATTGAGTATTATGTTAACATGAGGTTTTCCATATATGCCCTTTATCATATTAAGGAGATTTCCATCTATTTCTCATTCTCAAAATGTTTTTATCAAGATGGAGTGCTTGCTTTTGCCAGATGCCTTTTCTGTGTCAATTGAGATAATCATGTGTACCCCTCCCCTTTCATTCTGTTACTGTGGTGTATTACATTAATTGATTTTTCTTATGTTGAACCACCTTTGTGCCTACTTGATCATGGTGCATAATTCTTTTAATGTGTTGTTGGATTTAGTTGGATAGTATTTTGTTGGGGAGTTTTGCATCTATATTCATAAGATATATTAGTCTAAATTAATTTTATACATCTGGCTTTGGTATGAGGTGATGTTGGCCTCATAGAATGAATTAAGGTGTGTTCCCTTCTCTTCAATTTTTTGGAAGACTTTGAACAGGATGGTGTTAATTCTTCCTGGAGTGTTTGGAAAATTCTCTTGTGAAGCCATGTGGTCCTGGGATTTTCTTGTTGGAAGGTTTTGTTGGTGTATAGATGTTCATATTATCATTTTAAATAGTCCTTTTTCATTTCAGCAGGATAGGTAAGAAATGTCTGATTTTAGTTATTTGAGTCCTCTCCCTTTTTTTCTTTGTTAGTGTTACTAAAGGTTTGTGAATTTTATTGATCTTTCCAAGGAACCAACTTTTGGTTTTGTGGATTCTATTTTTTATTCTCTTTTCAATTATTTCCATCCTAATCTTTGTTTTTTCCCTTCCTTCTGTTCACTTTGGGTTTACTTTGCTTTGTCTTTTTCTACTTCTTCCAGTTTTTTGGTTAGGCTGCTGATTTGAAATCCTTCTTCTTTTTTTAATGTAAGCATTTAGAGCTATAGATTGCCCTCCAAACCCTGTCTTTGCTGCATTCCATAAGATTTGGTATGTTGTATTTTCATTTTCATTCACCTAAAGATATTTGTAAATTTCCCTTGTGCTTCTCTCTTTAATCCATTGGTTTATTAAGAGTGCAATTTTTTTTAAATTTTTTTCTGGCATGGGCAGGCACTGGGAATTGAACCTGGGTCTCCAGCATGGCAGGTGAGAATTCTGCCACTGAGCCACCATTGCACCACCTGAGTGCATTTTTAAAAATTCCCACGTATTTGTGGATGTTCCATTTCTCCATGTGTTATTGATTCCTATCTTCATTCCATTATGGTTGAGAAGACACATTGTACAATAAAATTTATTGAGACTTGTTTTGTGACCTAACTATGGTTTATTCTGGAGAATAATCCATGTGCAGTAGAGAAGAATACGTATTCTGTTGTTGTTGGGTGAAATTTTCTTTATACGTCTATTAGGTCTGCTTGGTTTAGAGTATCATTCAAGTCTTCTGTTTCCTTATTAATGTTCTTTCTAATGTTCTATCCATTATTGAATGTGGCATATCAAATTCTTCTACTATTAATGTAGAACTGTCTATTTCTTTCTTCAAAATCTGTCTGTATTTGCTGCATATATTTTACTGCTGTTAAGAGCATATATATTTATAATTGTTATGCTTTCTTGTTGAATTGACCCCTTTATTAGTATATAGACACCCTTGTCCCTTGTAACAGCTTTGGACCTAAAGTGTATTTTATTTTATATTAGTATAGCTACCTCAGCTCTTTTTGGTTACTACTTGTATGATATGTCTTTTCCCATCCTTTCAGTTTCAAGCTACTTTTGCCTTTGAATTTAAGGTTAGTCTCTTATAAGGCAGCATATAGCTGACTCATGCTTTTTTATCCATTCTGTTGATCTTTTGTCTTTTGACTGGAGTTCTCAACCCATTTACATTTATATTAAAAGTCACTACTGATAACGCAGGACTTTCTTCTGATAATTTGTTACTTAATCTTTGTAAGTGTTACACCTTTTTTGCCTCTCAATTCTTCCATGAATGCCAACTTTCATATTTATTTGATTTCGTTTTGTATTGCACCAAACTGATACCCTTGCTGTTTCTGTCTGGATATATAGATATATATTTTCTCATATATATTCTAACCTTGGGATTAGAATTTATCATCCTAAATCTGTAAGAATCATTTTTGATATGATATCAACTTGACTTCAGTAGCATATACATAAACTATACTCCTTCATCCCCCACCTTTTTTGTACTTGTTACACATTATATCTTTGTACATTGTATGTCAAAAACCATTGTTTTTCTCATTGCTTTCTATGCATTTGCATTTTACCTCTTGTAAGAAGTGAGAAGTAGAGTTGCAAATCAAAAAATATAGTACAATAATCCTAGTATTTACTGGTGATTTTTATTTCTTTATGCCATTTTAAACCATTGTATAATGTCATTTCTTTACCATCTGAAAAACTCCCTTTATCATTGGTTGTAGGGCAGATTTAGTAGTGACAAATTCCCTCAGTTTCTCTTTTTCTGGAAATATCTTAATTTCTCCCTCATTTTTTAAAGAAAGTCTTACTGAATATCAAATTCCCAGTTTGGCAGTTGCTTTCTTTTAGCACTTACTATTTTGTTCCATTGCCTTCTTGCCTCTATGATTTCTGGTAAGAAATCAGCATTTAATCTTTTCGGGACTCTCTTGTAAATGGCATGCTGCCTTTCTCTAGCAGCATTCAGAACTCTCTTCCTTTGCATTTGACAGTTTGATTGTTTTCTGACAGGGCATATTTGTCTTCAAATTAATCCTTGCTATTAGACAGTTTGACTACTATGTGTCTAGGCATGGTTCGCTTCCTGTTAATTCTGTTGAGGGCTCATTTGGCCTTTTGAATGCACATATTCATGTATTTCATTAAATTTGAGAAGTTTTCTGCTGTTATTTCTTTTAATATTTCTTCTGCTTTTTCTGGGACTGCCATAGTGCACATATTGGTACACTTGATGGTATACCACAAGTCTCAGGCTTTGTTCATTTTTTTGTTCAATTCTGTTGTCTTTCTACTCTTCAGTCAATTTAATTTCAATTATTTTTGGGGGGATGTGCTTATTTTTTCTTCTGTTAGTTCCAGTTTGTTCTGGAATAAAGAAAATTTTTTATTTCATTTATTGCATTTCAACTCCAGTATTTATGTTTAGTATCTCTTTCAAATATCTTTTGTTGAGATTCTCATATTGTTACTTTTTCCCCTGATATCCATTTGTTCTTTTTCTGTGTTTTCTTTTAACTCTTGAGTATGTTGAAGATCATTTTTTAAGTCTTTTTCCAGGGTGCCCAAACTCTGCTTTTCTTGGTTGATGATTTCTGGGCATGAATTTAAAGTGCTAATGCTGAGATTTAGTCACTGAGCTATCTGTTCCCTAAATTTGAATCTAGCTAGTGGTATGACAGAGACTTCCTTGAGTGCCTTTAGTTAACAAAATAAATAAACCAGTGCAAAACCCACCTTATATAGTCTTTCCAAATTGGCTGTATGTTTGCTGGTGTTCTACTTCAGAGTTCAGTCCTCCTGTGAAGATCAGCATAAGGTGAATGCAGAATGCAGTGTCCTTTCAGTCTTCTCTCAGCCTCTGTCATTTTCTAGGCTTGTGGCCTTAGGAATTCCCCATTTACAAGTATTATAATGCCCCTTCTACTCTATGAAACAGACTTTCTCCCCTCCCAGATGCTATATTATGTGACTTAATCCTTTGCTCCAAGCCACTTTGATTTAATTGTTTCTTATAATGCTTTGGCTGACAGTCAGCTGCTTCTGCTGGCAGGGCAAGTTGTGAGAGGGTGGAGCAGAGAGGAGTTTCTTGGTCTGGCCTTTCAAGCTATCATCAGATGGATTGGGACTTACCTACAGGTACCCCCTTATACACATGTGTTACTTTTTTCCCTCCAGAACAGAGCTGAGGACCTAGAATTTGAGTGTAGCCTGGCTGCATATTACCCGGGGCAAGATGGTAAGGAAGGAAGCAGTAAGAATGCCACAAGTTTTTTCTTTTGTGTTGAGCCGAGTTTTGTTAATTTGGCCCTTCCCCAGTTAAACTGCAACCCTTTAACTATTTTCCAGAGTTTTTAATAAAATGGCTGTATTAGTCAGGGTTCTCAGAGAAACAGAACCAACAGGAGGTATCTGTGAATATGAGATTTATAAAAGTGTCTCACTCAACCGTGGAGATGCAAAAGTCCAAAATCTGTAGGGTAGGCTGCGAGCTGGCAGCTTTGATGAAGGTCCTCAATAAATTCCCCAAGAGAGATTGTCTGGCTGAAGCAGAGAGAGAAATTCTCTGGAATTTTCCTTAAAAGCCTTCAGATGATTAGATTGACACTCATTGCAGAAGGCACGCCTCTTAGCTGACTGCAGATGTAATCAGCCATAGATGCAACCAACGTGCTGATGATTTAAGTCTATGAAATGCCCTCACAGCAACAGATATGCTAGTGCTTGCTTAACCAAAAAAATGGGCATCTTCACCTGGCCCAGTTGACAATGAACCTAACCATCACAATGGCTATGGAAATGTTTGCTAGCTGTACCTAGATTCTGTTGGGGAGCAATATTGTGGAACATCTTAGACTTCCAATTTCATCTTGGTCCTGATTATGTTTCTTCTGAGATCCATAAGAAAATAAATCTTTGTGTTGAGCATAACATTTAAAATACCAGATCTTGATGACTGCATATTCTATTGATGCTAAGCTTTCATCATTAGATCCCAATAAAATTGTGATTTTGAAAATTGCTTCTTCCACATTTTTCAAATTAGGGACACACATAATTCACTTTTAATATTATCTGTTCTTTTCCTCAGCCTCCTCTATCCTGGTGAAGGATCAAGAAGATGGGTTTTTTTATGGAAAAGGACTACCCTAAAATGTGGGTTCAGACTTGTCAATCATAGAAATCCTAGATCCCACAGCTCAGTTCATGGCATTTAAAGTGGAATATCCAAGCGGAGCTGCTGTAGTTGAGAAAATTTCCAGGAAATATTTGTTAATTCTTGAGACAAAGACTTTGGTGATGTTAAAAATATTCTCATCCCCTTTCAGGGTTGCAGTTTTGGAAATTTTTACCTTTCTAAGATGAAAATACTTTGAAACAATCCACAATTCCAACATTATTTCCAGTAGTATCATTAATTCATTCAGGCAGAAAATTTGCTGGATTTTCTACATTTACTCTAGTAAGTGTAGCTTAGGATAATAATTAATGAATTAATGCTTCTGTTTCTTTTGCTTTGCATCTGAGTTATTTTATAGCTTTGGGCAAAATACGTGCTCTTCCAGATCACAAGTGATAAATGGAGAAAGTAATGCACTCTTCCACTTATGAGGAATGTAGTAATCATTTAATGTGTGCAGCATGCTGGATGTTATCATTATGGTATTACATTGGATTTCTTTGGTGTATTACAGAGGAGAATATTGAGCATTAATAAGATAGAACAGCTTTTCAAACACTCTGTGGTCAAGCTACTAATAATTGTGAAATTATGCCAAATGAGCTTGTTTTGTTCTCTAACCACTTCCTAAAGAGTCAGTGGGATACAAAGTATTTGAATGGGAAAAAGCATTAATGGATAGAAGGAACAAATGTAGACATTACACTAGCGAATGACATAGTTCAACAACTGAACATAATTTTCTGAAATGATTAGTCCTATAACTAACTTTTTTTTTTTTTTACATGGGCAGGCACCGGGAAACGAACCCGAGTTCTCTGGCATAGCAGGCAAGCGTTCTTGCCGCTGAGCCACCGTGGCCCGCCCTGTACTAGTTTTGAATTGAAATATAGCAGATGCCCCATTTTACAACATAATATATACTGTTAAGATGTACGATTTACAGGATTTTTCTGATGCAAATTCCTACTGTTCACAATAAATTGAGCAGTTGACCACTAGTGAATATTTGAAAGAGAAAGATAAAATAGATGTTCTGTATAAGATCTGCATTCCTATAATATAGATAGTTAAGGGTAACTTTGTTGTGACACAACTTTGTTATGACAATTTATTACAAATGGTATAATATCCTTAGTTCTTTACTATACTAGCCTTGATTCTTAGGAAATTTCTCCTTACTATTCAATAAAAATATCTGATTTTTTTTTCAGAGACAATAAGAAAAAAATTTTGCTATGAGTGATACTTAGCATCGTCTATGGAATCTCATTTCTGAAGACTAATGGGAGAACTGATATAATAAAGACATTAAGCTTAGTCAGTTATTATATGATTTCAGTACTGAGTAAATTTTTAACTGTGGGTGGTATCTAATCACATTCTGTTAGGCATTATTTTTTATATCTGTTTTTTAGAAAACAACAAAAACATATAATCAGATATTTTAAAAATTCTGTACAGTGTGCATCCGTCTAATTCTCTACCAAGATTGTTTGATTAATGACTAAAATCTGTATTAGATCATTATTAGCCAGATTGCTTTAGTTTGTAGCATAGTATTTTGAAATATTTCATTAGAAAATTATATACATATATCTGTCATTTTATTCTATAAATTTTTACTACATAAAGTAACTAACATAAAGTAAAAAAAAATCATTTGGTATTTAAAGTCCAAAGCAATTACCTCTATAATAAAAACCTTGAAGTCATGGTTAAGAGTTTATACATCTTTCATAGAGGGGAACAACTAGAAAGAGTTTAATTGTATAGTCAGTAACTATTTTATCTTGAGTCAAATAAAGCACTTTTGTTTGTATTGTTGGAGAAATTCCAATAAGCAATTTTTAAAGAACTGCACTTTTATCAGATTTTCAGATTACTCATTCATTCAATAACATTTTTGGTGTGTGTAACAGGTACATTATTCCAAACACACACATTTTCTTTTAGTAGTTGAGGGTATCAGCTCAGAAGCCCGAGTCTATTTACTAGGAAATTCCTTCAGCTCTCCATGCCACTGTTTCCTCACACATGAGAAATAGTATTTAACTCATAGAGTTCTTGTGAGGATTAAGTGCATAAGAACATATAAGAGGTATAGAACTGAACCTGAGCCACAGTATGCTATCAATAAATTTTAGATATTAGTGATTATTATTTCATTTAATCCTCACTAAAATGCTATTGGGTAGTTATTACTGTTCCTATTTTATCAGCAATCAGCTATACTAAATTACACATTTAATAAAGTAGCAGAATTCAGATTAAAACTTAGAATTGTCTGAATAAAAAAATCCATGTTCTTTCCAGTACAACTGGCGATCAGAGGGTATTTCAGGCAAAACAGATAACGTGAGCAAAAGCATGTTGGTATAGGAATAAGAATGTTTTCTGGTGGAGTAATGAGAAATTAACCTTGCTTGGTTCAGGCTTCATGATTTTAGAATTGTGGTAAATAATTTTGAATAGTTGTTAAGGGCCAGGTTAAAGAATATCTTAAAAGACAAGCATTATACTTTGGGATTTGTTGAGGTCGGTATTTGAAGCCATTAATAATTTTTGCATATCTTTAAAGGTGACAGAGAGAGGGACAAGATTAGCAGGAGAAATGAGAGTGGCTTTACACTAACCTGGATGTTAAGTCATATAGCCCAATTGACATGGGTGAAACCATTTGCAGAATAACATAGCTATTTTAGAGGAATCAGTGATTGCTGATACACTGACTATGATACATGAAGAAAAGGAAAGTATAACTTACTTTCTAACCTGGGAGACTGGCTTCGTTCACTTAGTAAACATATGTAAGTTGACCAACTGCCATTTGTCTGCCATTGTAATAAGCACTGACAATTCAGAGGTGGACAAGAGAGGAAAGAAAAGGACTTTATACAGAATTCACACTATTAGGGAATGCTCTGAGTAAACAAATAAACATACATAAGCAAGATAATTACAGATAGTGATATGTGCTATGAAATAAATAAATAGGACAATATGAGAAAAAGTCAATGGTAAAAACATATCTACTTTAGGTAAATTGTTAGTACCCTTGTGAAGTGACATTTAAGCTGACATTTAAAGGACGAGAAGGGACCATGAGAAGCACTGAGGAAGAAGATTCTGGGCCTGGCAAAGTTTGAGTAAAATGCCGTGTAGTTGGTGAGAGAGAATGACATTGTCATTTTTATTTATTTTTATTTATTTATTTATTCATGTATTGACATTACTGTTTTTAGTTGTTGAATTTGTAGTGGTGCTGGCAGTGGTTATTGAACAGCAAACATCCTGAAAGTAGTTGAAAATACTAATAGTGTGAGGTCAGCATCAGAAATCTGGATTTAAGGTAGATTTGCCCTTTCAGAAATGACAGCTCACACCGTGAAAATAGATCAACTTAAGAGCAATGCATCTTAAATTTTAGCATGCAGTGCGGCGCGATGGTGACTCAGTGGCAGAATTCCTGCCTGCCATGCCGGAGACCCGGGTTCAATTCAAGGTGCCGCCTGCCCATACCAAAGGAAAAAAAAATTTCAGCATGCAGTGATGACAATCTTAAAGCATTGCAGATTCTGATGCAGTAGGTTTGGGGGGAAACTGAGATACTTTATTTCTATCAAATTTCCAGGTGATATTAAGCACTACAGGTTTGGGTAGCATACTTTGAGGATAATGTCTGAAGAGAGAGGAGCAGTGGACAAAGACCAGAACCTGGGACCTGTTGGCAGTTGAGGAGGAGGAAGAGGAGCCTGGGAGGGAGATGAAGGATTCAAGAATGGTTAAAGAAGCGTCATGTGTGGGGAGTGAAGGACAGGTATAATATTATTCCTTGAGCCTTACACATATTTATTACTGCTCTATGTTTTTCCAGAGTTCTAAATGTGTTCACTTTTAACCTGCACCTATATTTTATTGATGGTCTGTGGTTGAGGGTAAAAACTAAATAAGTTAATGTGTAAAGTCCGTACTGCCACTGACTTGGCAGCAGTATGTCAGCAGCACCCTAAAAATGCCTTACATTTTACAATATTTGATGATTTGTGGAATTTGTCTACGTCTATTTTCTCAATAATAAGAGTTAACTCTTTGTGTTTACATTATGCTAAATACTGTACTAAAGTGCTTCATCCGTATTATCTCATTTAATTTGAGTGGTGACCTTATGAGTTAGCTACAGTATTTAATCCATTTTACAGATGAGGAAACTGAGGTCTGAAAAGGATAAAGTAACATTCCCAGAGGGAGTGAGTGGCAGAGCTGGAATTTGAACTCGGAGGTGTTATGCATGAAGGTCTTTACAGTTAGCAATCTTACCGCACTGCCACCGAGCTGTGGATGGCGCATGCGCAGCTCTTGTGCGTCTTCATTCTAGAGAAGGGGGTAAAGAAGCTGGAAGGTGCTTCAGCTGCCTAAACAATAAATGGAGGAAACGATTCTCTTCGCTTAGCTTTTGTTTAACATATGTATCTAGAGATACTTGAGCAGGGCAGGGGAGCCAGAATTCTCTCCCCTTCTAGAGTTGACCCTCCTAATCTGCCAAAGAAGCCAGCATTAGAGGAACTAGAGAAACCCGTGTTTTTAGAGCCTCTAAACATTTCCCATCCTAGAGAACTGATTTTTGTTCTCTAGCAAAGATTAAAGAAAAATTTATCATAAAAAATTGACTAGATTACACTGCAAAATCATATAATTACTCCTGTAAAACTACAGATGAAAGCAAGCACAGAAAATTATAGTGTAAAGTTTTTAATTAGCTTCTGATTAGTTGTAAGCTTATGTTTTAAATGCACCATGCTGTACCTTATAATAAGTAGGACTAAATTAAATAACCACTAATATGTACATGATAGAAGATTGAATACCACAGTTACTAGGCATTTTGCTGACATGGTTTTGATACTTTTCACTCTAAAAGGCGGGAGTGTATTCTGTAGCATTGGATTATCCATCACAGATGTTTTTTCAGAACATCTTTAGCAATAGCTATTTACCTAATTGACTATGTGCTTGGTAATTTGTTCATCTCTTAGAAAATGAGAAGTCTCTTTCAAGAATGAGAGCCTTTCTGGCCTTACTTTTCATAAGACCTATTCCTCCAATTGAAAGGAATGCCACCTAGGATCATGGCAAAACTAAGTTTGATTTTGTTATTTTTGTAGGATCTTTCTTGTCTCTTTGAGGTTTTTGGACTAGAAACCTAATTGTGTGAGTGTCAGGGCATTTTGGAGCTATATTTAATGCATTTAACTTACTGAGTGACTGTGAGCAGATCATTTAGCTTCTTTGGTTTTTAATTTTCTAATTGGTAATATTAGGAGGTTAAATTAAATTATCTTTACAGTTGTAAAACCAAAAGAACCATATTTCTATATCCATTCTATTTTTAAAGATTCATTAGACCTAAGTTCTTTCTGTAATATCTTTGCTATTAAAAATATTAAATGTATTTTAATAAAAGAGACTTTTCGACAATAATCTGACATGAAGGAAAACATTACATTTGTTTTCCAATTGTGCAGATTGGATTAAATTCTTAAGTAACTAAGATTCTCCTGAATTTGACTTGGGTCTCACTGGGAAAATGCTAAAAGTTCTTAAGCACATCCAGAATTCAGTAAGATTTAGACTCAACCCTTGACTACCTCTACTGGGACACTGATGATTACTTGTATCTTTTTGGTTACTTTTAAGATTAAAGAAAGTGGAGGAATATATAACAACTAGCAAACAAAATTCAAGAGTGTATATCGTAGAGTGTTCTCCCAAGAGCCTTTGCTTATGCTGGCCTTGTATATGTTCAAGGAGATTTGGGTAACGTGGAATACTGTTCATTTCAAATGCAAATGTAAAGTAGGATATAAATGGTGTATTTTTTCCTGGATATTCAGAACCATGGCTAGTTTTAACAACAACAAAAAATAACCAAAAGAGAATCATTAGACTTTATAAAAACTTGTTTGTTAAATGTTTCCATTGTTTGATTAAATAAAAGTAAAATTTAACCAAATAGAGGCCATCTTGTACTTTATATACAATGATTGGGATATTTCTCTTACATTTGAACAGTCATTCTATCTGGACAGACATGGGATTCTACTGCCTTCTCCAGTGCCAGGTGGAATTGTATTGTCTTTAAGGATAGGGGAAGGAGGGGAAAAGTGGAATTCATTTTTTTATCATCACTGCTACCCATCCTTTCCAAAGAAACTTCTCCAGTGTTTAGTAATCTTGCACAATGGGGAACTGAAGGGAAAACAAACATGGGAGAGATTATATGGAGAGAGGGAAGGCAGAGTAACTGGGAGAGCAGAATGAGATGCAAAGGTAATCTTTACCTCCCTTTTACCAAAGGACCCTCCTTTGACTGTACTCCTTACCCTGGCAAGCTTCAGCTGCCCCTCTACTTACAGGTTTTTTCTTTCATGTGTAATAAAGAGGTAGAGGAGAAGGGAGGAAAAGGTACTGGGAACCAAAGAAAAATAAAGGGGCGGTGTAGGGAAGGAAAGGCAAACCCTAATTTAGATTGCCTTAAAACTTCTATTTCTGCCACCTTTTGCCACTTTTTGTCCTCTGTCTCCAGTGCTCTATCACTGTAATCTGAAAATTGTCAAGGAATGGAGATGGGGTGGGGAAGCAGAAGGTTTCTAGATTTGAATTGGTAGAAACAGGCCGTTAAAGAAGGGAGAAATGAACCTTTAATCTTTATGGGTCAGTAACTCACATTTCAATATTTCTTTTCAATGAAACCTTCACATGGGGCACAACAGCAACAAGCTCTAGTCCCAACTAAATCCTCTGCCGTGTCTGGTACCTTATCTACAGCAAGGAAGTTTCTAGGTATTCCTTAAATTAGCTTCACAATGTTCTTTATTCTCTCAAATTGTTAGCAAAGTTAGGAGTATCTTTGAGGGTTTGGGGAGAGAAAGTCTATAGTGTTTATTATATTCTTAGATATACTGTAGACTTCATCATAGCCTAATCCACTTGTGTTTTTTAGTCTCTTCCTTAGTTTCTTCTCTTCAACTCTTCATCAACACATAGCCTTTCTTGCACCTGCTTTCCTGAAAACCTGTACACAATGTGCACAATAGTCTTTCCATTGAAAAATGTCTACAAATGATATACAAAGGAAATTTCCAGACAAATTAGTTCAAGATTGGGGACTACCTATAATATTCATTAAGAAGTAATGGGGAAATCAAATGCTGGCTTGAGATGATATATTGCCCACACACACACAAAAATTTTGTAAATGAAAGAAAAATAATTTAAAATCCTTCATTTTGTAATCCTGAAGCATCTGAACTAAATATTTGAATGTCTAGAAAGGCCCATAGTTGCTATATGCTCTTGGGAACATACTACTCATATTCTTTGTAAAATCCCCATGACTGAGTAAATATTATCAGAGAACCTTAGAATTAAAAGCTTAGGCTTTTTACCTAAAAATTTTGTATAGCTAAAAGGCTCTCTGACAGAATAATGTTCCACATAAGGTTTAGCCAACCTGAAAACAGTAAAATGAAAACTATGCACATCAAGAATTTTCTATGTCTTAACTTTCTTAAATATGAAAGTTTGAACCATTGGTTTAAAAAGAACAGATTTTTGTTTTTAAAGTTCCTCCCTTTCCAAGATATTGTAATATTCCTGTTTTCTGGCACTGGAAGAGATTAATTGTGTACTCTACAAGTATTTTTTAAATTTTATGTGTGCTTCATGTATTATAGATAAATACTAGAAATGTTGTATAAAAAAATACAAATTGCAAGGGATAAGTAGTAAAGCCCTAACTTGTGCTTTTAAAAGGGAATTCATGGGGTGGGTCATGGGGGCTCAGCAGGAAAAATTCTCACCTGCCATCTCGGAGACCCGGGTTTGATTTCCAGTGCCAGTCCATGCAAAAAAAAAAAGAAGAAGAAAAAAAGGAATTCATAAAACATTGCATTTAATAAGTCCTTTGTTTGTCTCTCTTATAGAGACATAGTATCTGATATATGACCCATTATATAGATTAATGCTACTAGTTTCTGAAGTAAGGGTGTATAAGAAAACAAGGTGGTCCTAAAATATATTGGGAGTAGGTTTCTAGTTTGGAATTGGTAGAAACAGGACATTAAAGAAGGGAGGAATGAACCTTTAATCTTTATGGTTCAGTAACTTGCATTTCAATATTTCTTTTCAATGAAACCTTCACATAGGACACAACAACAACAACGACAAAACACTCTTAACGAATGTATGTTGAAATTCTTATTTCTGAAAAAAATCAATGTGATATGATCCATTATTCTATCGGTAGGAGGTCTATTTTGCTTTTTAAAACTTATTAGATTTCAACCATACTTTCTACGGTCCTTCTTTTGGTTGTCGCATCAGTCATCAGTAGGCTAAGGGAATAAAAGCATCTGCCTGAAGCAAATACACTGAAGTTCATGGTCAAATAGAGAATCCCAAGAAATCAAATAAAAGAACATAAATGAGAGACATGTTTTATTAAATGTCTTTGACACCTGCTTCCTTTATCTTTTAGGTGTATTTGCTAAATTCTATTGGTTATCCTTAATTTTTTTAAACCTCCAGGCATATAAGCTATTGGTTATTTTTGTCACTGCACTAAGCATTTCTCTCATAATATTACATAATTAAGGATAATGGCCTAACATTTAAAAAATAATGTTCAATGTGTAGCGTATCTCCAAGGAAGTGTTTGAGCCAAAGAAAGTCTATAGTTGCTAAGCAGGTTGGTTATTTCTTAGGCTAGCTCTGTAAATAAAGAGAATATTTAAATAGCTGGTATCTTTGTGTTTCTACCATTAATCTCCTTCATTGAGGTTGGGACAAGAAATGATATTTAACAATAATTTTAAAATGTTGGAAACCAAACGATTAAGAAATTTGTATTTTATTTTCAAAGCAATTTAAAAATAACATGTAATTTATGCACTTAAATGAATTTTAGAGCAAAAATTATTTTAACCTATAAAGTTTGGTTCTGAATAAGACTATTTTTTT
>PVIY010045829.1:0-18840 GCA_004026745.1 Myrmecophaga tridactyla | reverse complement strand
GTGCTAGTCTCACAAATTTATTTCTCACTGTTCTGGTAAAAGGTGCATCCTCTGGACATTCCTGGGGTGTAAGAGCAGGCTTTGCATGATAAATCCACTCTAACATTCCAATCTCTCTAAGCCTCTGGATCCCCTCATCTACATTATACCAGGGCAGTTCTGGCATTTCAACCTCAGGTAATGTTGGCCACCTTTTGATTCATGTTTCAACCAACCACCCAAACAAGCTGTTAACACCTTTTCTAACCGCTCGAGCTATAATATTGAATGCAGAATCTCTGCTTAGTGGGCCCATATCAATAAATTCAGCCTGATCCAGCCTTATATTCCTCCCACCACTACCCCACACTCTTAAAATCCATTACCACACATATTCCCCTGATTTCTGTCTATATAAATTGGAAAACTCACACAGTTCTTTTGGAGTATAATGTACCTCCTCATGTGTGATACTTTGTCCCTCACCTTTACGGGCCTGTTGGGACTTTAGTCTAGTTATAGGTCTGGAAGAAACGAGGGGTGATGGGGGTGGGTCATGAAAAGTATTAGAAATATCTTCCAAGCCATTTGCTTCAGGGCCTTCATTTCCAGTTTCATCTGGTGAAACAGGATCAATCACTCTAGGGCTAATCCCTTCAGGAGGAGGTTGGGTGGCCAACTCCTCAAGGCAGGCTGGAGGTGGGGTGGCTATGTCCTCAGGGAAGACTATTACAGGGTTATCTAGAGAAGACTCAGCATAGCCTAGGGTTTCAACCTCGCCCCCAACATCATTATCAATCCATATGTCACCATCCCATTTTTCAGGATCCCACTCCTTTCCAATCAATGCCCTCACTTTAATGGCAGACACTATGCAAGACTGAGATTTCAGTTTACGTTGTAAAGTTGCTACTCTAACAATAAGATTCTGAGTCTGATTTTCAGAGATCTCAAGTCTACGGCTACAGGAAATAAGATTTTCCTTCAGGATACTCATAGAAACATCTACATCTTTCACACGGCACTTAAGCTTCTCATTTGAAGCCTTAAGCCCATCCCTTTCACCCCTTAATGTAGCCAGTGTATCTAACAACAACCAACCAACATCTCTATAACTCTTATTTCTACAAAATTCTGTACAGGTATCAAAAACATTATCCCCCAGAGTCTGGCTTCGTACAAGTGAAGCATTAGGAGAATCGAATGATGATATTTTGACTATCTCCTTTGCCAACTCACTCCATGGATTGGGAGTGTCATTTTGATTACGGGAATTAGAGTCCTTAGTGTCTCTGAGTCCAGTCAGAGGAGAAAACCATTCATAAAAACCCATTTTTAAGATTCTGTTTCTTAAGAACCACTCCCGGTACCAAGATGCATTAGTTAGGGTTCTCTAGAGAAACAGAATCAACAGGGAACACTTGCAAATATAAAATTTATAAGTGTCTCATGTGACCACAGGAACACAGAGACCAAAATCCACAGGGCAAGCTGTGAAGCCGATGACTCCGATGGAGGGTCTGGATGAACGCCACAGGAGAGGCTCACCAGCCGAAGCAGGAATGGGGCCTGTCTCCTCTGAGTCCTCCTTAAAAGGCTTCCCATGATTAGATTTAGCATCACTAATTGTAGAAGACACTCCCCTTTGGCTGATTACAAATGGAATCAGCTGTGGATGCAGCTGACGGGATCATGACCTAATCCTATGAAATGTCCTCATTGCAACATACAGGCCAGCACTTGCCCACTCAGATAAGCAGGTACCACAACTTGGCCAAGTTGACACGTGTCCCTAACCATGACATGCATATATACACACAACACACAGACACACTTGTACAATGCACATACGAACACATACATATAACATGCTATAACACATACACACAAACATACCTATGTATAGCACACATTTATAGACATATATGCACATATATACCCAACAATATACACATGTGTGTGTAGCACAGATATACACACACACACACACACATAACATCCTCTTTTTTAACATAAAAGATGCCCACTTTTCTGTTCTTTGCTTTTCTCCCTTTCTCTTAAATATATATCTTGACTAGCCTTCCACATTGGTATGTAGAGAACTTTCTTGTTCTTTTTTCTGCAGCTGTAGAGTACACAATGCATGCCACTGCACATTATTTAGGTAGACTCCTATGATGGATGTTTGGGTTGTTTTCGGTCTTGCTATTATAAATAAATTGCAACCAATAACCTGATATCTACATAGTTTTACTGTGTGAATACATCTGTGAGATGAATTCCTGAATGTGGAATAGTTGGCTCAAATGGTATACTTTTAATAGAGATTGTCAAAATGTTCTCCACAGGAGTTGTGCTAATTTACACCCCTTACCAGCAATGTTTGGAGTGTCTGTTTCCCATAGTTGTATCAGCCACAGTGTATTATCAAGTTCCTTTTAACTGTCCCAAACTTTAGGTGAAAATTGATATTTTGGTATAGTTTAAATTAGCGTTTCTCTTAATATGAATAGTACAGAGCTTTTTTTTATTTGTTTGAGAACCTTGCATTTTGTTTCTTATGAACTGTCCTTATCATTTGCACATTTTTCTATTGGTCTCCTCTTTCTTACTGATTTTATGCATTAGGGAAATTAGCCCTTTTCTATGCTATGTGTCACAAATATTATTTCCTGGTTTGTCATTTGTCTTTTGACTTTGCTTCTGGTGGTTTTGGCTCTGTAGAATTTTTTGTTCCTTTTATGTACTCATATCTATATATTTTTAATAACTCCTGGATTAGTGACAAAGTGAGAAAAATCTTCTCTCATTCTAAGATTATAAAATGACTCTCACCTTTAAAAATATCTTCATAAAAGGCGATTTCTCTCCTTTAATTATACTTCCTTGGGCCTACCACCCATCGTGGCAGAAATGTCTTCCTTATAGCCAAATGAAACCCCCGATGCTGTGTAAGTGAATTTCACAGTGGTGGTCTTTTCCTCCCTCATCCAGAAATGTTTTCTGAACACCTACTGTGTGCTCATGTAGAATCAGGCACTAGAGCTACAAAGATTAATACAGTAGAAAATAAAGATTACTTAAAATTTAGCACCTAGAAATAAACAAAATAAATATTTGCTGTTTTAAATTAATGACTCAAAGAAAGTCTATGTACACATATTTTAAAAACAAAAATGATTATTGTATATATAATTTTTTATGACCAAAATATGAAATATATGCTGAATTTCTTTCTACATCACTAACTATAGATCTACATTTTAGCATTTACTGGCTATGATATGATTTGCATGTAGTAGGATTTTGATGGACATTTATACTGTTTTCCCTGTTATAAACAATGCTACAAAGAACATCTTCATACTTCTATCCTTGTCTCCCTGTCCCAGACACAGAATTGCTGGGTCATATTGCCAAACAACTTTGGAAAGATTGTGCTAATTTGTGCTCTCACCAGTGATGTAGGAGAAAGAGAGAGAGTGAGACTGAGAAAGAGCACTGAGGGGAAAAAACGAATGTGATTTTGGAATTTTAAGGTTTTATTTCAGGGGTCAGTGTGCTGTTTTGAAATTGTTATATACCCCAGAAAAGCTTCGTTCTTCTAATCCTGATTCAATACTGTAGGATGGGAACCTTTGATTAGATTGTTTTCTTAAAGTTGATCCACTCAATTGTGGGTGTGACCTTTTGTTAGATGGAGATGTGACTCTGCCCAGGTTAGGTGGGTCTTGATTAGTTTCCTGATGTCCTTTAAAAGGGGAGACATTTTGTAGAAAACACAGTTGCTTCAGAGCTGACAGAGATGCAGACATTTGGAGATACTTGAAGTGCCAACAGAGCAGACGCTTAGGCATGGATGTCTGGAGATGCAGAGCCCAGCAGACACTGCCATGTGCCTTCCCATGAGATGCTAAGCAAGCCAGAATACAGAGTTGTGTCCTAGAGGAGCTAAGTGAAGGCCCACAGATCTTAGAGAGGAAATCGCTGGCATCAGGAGCTGGAAGCAGTGGAACGAGGAATAAGGGCCAGTCTTCAACACATTGATCTTCATTCAGTCAAGGTATCTTTTACTGGATGCCTTAGTTCGGATATTTCTGTGGCCTCAGAACTGTGACCTTGTAAAATTCCCTTTGTAAAAGTGAACTCATTTCTGGTATATTGCATTCTGGCAGCTTTAGCAAACTAAAACAGTCAGCAAACTATGCCTCCAGGGTCAAGTCCAGCTGCTGCCTGTTTTTATAAATAAAGCTTTATTGAAACATAGCCAACCCATCCATTTGCATATTGTCTATGGCTGCTTTCATGCTATAAAGGCAGAGTTTGGTAGTTGTAGCAGAGACCATATGGTCCTCAAAGTCTAAAATACTATCTGTCCCATTACAGAAAAAATTTGCTGATTCCTGCTTTATTTCATTTGGTTAAGTTATTTTATTTTTTGAGTGTCTTCATTCAATTCACTAAGCTCATCGAAGATGCTTTGGATGTGAGAGAGCAGAAACTTTGAAGCAAGGCAGACTCAAGTTTCAATGCATGGCCTACTGGTTTTGTAACTCTGGTCAAGTTCTTTAATTTCTCAGATAGTCGACTTAAGTTAAAATGGGACTGATGACACCAGCCCAGCAGGCTCATATATGTAGAGCCCACAGCCCAGTGCCTGGTTTCCAGTACATGTAAATTCACACCAGCTTACTTTCCCATGGACTTCTGCTTCCAGGAAGCAGAAACATGGAGTCATGGTAGGGAAGAGGGAGTGGGTTGGTGATGCTGATCTCTGCTTTTGCAATTTAGACTGGATGTTTCTTTGTTGCTGTGGAAGTTGTGGTGGGGTGTAGGATATTTAGTAGTATTCCTGGTGTGGTAGACAGTCCCTGGAGCCTGTGAATATGTTACCTTACATGGCAAAAGGAGCTTTGCAGATGTGATTTAAGTGAAGGATCTTGATATGGGGAAATTATCCTGGATTATCTGGGGACCCAGATATAATCACAAAGGTCCTTATAAGAGAGAAGATGATGTAAAGATAAAAGCAGACAGAGAAGAGAAGATGCTTTGGTGCTGGCTTTGAGGATGGAAGAAAGGCCTACAAGCCAAGGAATGTTGGCAGCCTCGAGAAGCTGGAAAATGCAAGGAAGCAGATTCCTCCTCCTTGAAACTTCCAGAAGAAACGCTGTGGATCCATTTTAGATTTCTGAACTCCAAAACTGTAAGATTTAAACTTTGTGTGTATATTTTTGTTGGTTTTTTTTTTGTATGCATGAATCTGGAATTGAAGCCGGGTCTCCCATGTGATAGCCGAGCATTCTACCACTGAACCATCCAGGAACCCTAAATTTTGTGTTGTTTTAGGCCTGTAAGTGTGTAAGTGGAAATTTGCACATTGCTAAGTGGTAATTTGTGACAGCAGCAATAGGAAACAAATACACCTGAACTCTACTCACTAGATGCCAGCAACACCGCATACTCGAATTGAGATGAATATTGCCAAATATTCCCTAGGAAACAAAATCATACCCGGTTGAGACCGCTGTATTAAAGAAATTCTGGCAACAGCTGCAAAAACTCACAAAGGAAAAAAGTCAGGATCCTGTGTCTGGCTGGCAGGTTTTCAGGTGGGCACATGGTCAGCCAGGTGCAGGAAGCTGGGAAACATGGACTCCCCATCATGTTCATTGTCACTCCTTTCTGCTCCCTGGCCTGATGGGGATTCACGCTTGCATGCCCAGGGAGTGTGGCTGGGCTGGCCGAGAATCCTGATTGAATGTGACAGCGTTCCCTGCTGGGTCTCTGCTTCTAAGCAAAGGATGACAGCCACTCTCCCTGGCAGCCTCTCCCCATGGGTAAGGCTCCTTTGCTTGACTGACCAATTCCCCTCACTCAGGGCGGAAGGACTTCTTCCCATCTGAGCTGCACTAGCTATGTTTTGGCTGTTTCCAAGCCACATAAACTCACTTTGGCTAATAATAGACAAATAAATAATTGATTATTAGGACACTAGAAGATATCACTGAATGAAAGAAGAGTTTATTCGGGAAGGAAAAACCCAGGCTAGCTATGAAGAGCACAGCAGTAGACAGAAGTCATGCTCAACCTCTCTCAAGTTCTGCCACTAACGTGTCTCACTTCCTGGTCTTGGTTTCCAAGTTTCAAATTCCCAGGGAAGGGGGTCTTTCTTATTGCTTGGGTCTGTTATCAATCAGCTGAGACTGTGGGAAGGGACTCGCCCATGGTCATGTGGCCCTAATAGCAGGGCTGGACCACATTTCCTGCCTCCAGACTTATTTCTTTCACAATTTAGTGCTAGACTCTTTTAAGAGGTAGAATTACCCAATTAGAGAGCTACCTAGGCACTAAAAGATTAAGGAAAGTTCTCTGTGAAGCTGCTGAGATGACACCTCAAACTGGAAAATGTGGTCAAGCATTGCTGTTTTTTCTACTGGGTATTAGGCTGCAAGATGCTTCTAGATCTCTAGAAATGACATGTGCTTCATTGACATATTTAAAAATAGTTATAGTAGAATTTGGAGAGTATTATTGTGATTCATGGGAGAGTGCAGCTTTAAAAAGTCTTCTGCCACCATTTTCAACAAGTTCTGATTCCCACCTAAGTTTTCTCGGATCCTTTGGTGTTTTTAGTTTACTGGCTGATAAAACAAATACCATGCAATGGGTTGGCTTAAACAATGGGAATTTATTGGCTCATGGTTTTGAGGCTAAGAAAAGTCCAAAATCAAGGTGCCAGCAAGGTGATGCTTTCTCCCAGAAGATGGGGGCATTCTGGGCTGGCTGCTGGCGATCCTTGGCCCCTGGCTTTTCTGTCACATGGTGATGCATATGGAGGCCTCTCCTGGCGTCTCTGGGTTCTGCTGACTTCCAGCTTCTTCCCATGGCTTTTTCTCTGTGTGGGAACTTCATCTGCTTTCAGAGGACTCCAGTAATAGGGCTCACACTCATTCTGATTCACTTAGATCACACCTTAACTGAAGTAACCTCATCGCAAGGTCCTATATACAATGGGTTCACACCTCCAGGAATGGAGTAAAACTAAGAACATATTTTTCCAAGGTAAAAGTCACATTTGGCAGTTGCCACAGCCTGGTTGAATTTTCAGTTTCTGATCTTTCTGGAGCCTGCTGTAGGCTGTGACTGAATTCTTCTCTATGTCCCTATTTATCTATTACCACCATAACAGGTTTTATTTAATTTTTAATTAAATAATCAATGCATACTTATTACATAAAAATTTTAAAATGTGGATAAGCAAAATAAAATTTAAAAAATCATCCATACATCTCATTATCCATAAAAACTACTGTTAACATTTTCCTCTATTTTATTTCCTTCTAGACTCTTTTTCTTACTGTTTTATGTTTTATGAAAAATGGGGTTATACTACATGTTCTGTTTTATTACTGACTTTATTCTAGTTATCAAAGCATCTCTAAATGACCTTAAATATTTGTCAATGACACTTTTGAATGGCTCCAGAGTATTCCATTGTGTGGCTGTGTCACAACTGGTTTAACTTATCCATCATTGAGATTTTTTTTTGTTTCTTTGTTGATGAGAAGTTTTTGATATATACATGGCTGCAGAGTAAATGAAACCATGAATTATGATTCATAATTTCATCAATTATCATGTTTTCTGTTTATCTCACTTTGGATAGTTACATAGTTTTTTTGTCCTATCTGATTTCAGGATATTTTGTTATAACATCTCTATGTGACATTGAGGAAAGACTATGCTCTTTCCTTAGGTCCCCTGTCTATGTTTGAACTACTCTTTGAAAGCGTTGGCCTGTGAACAGGCAGGTACACAAATGCATTTCCTGCTACAGACTCATCCTCATTTGACTAATGCAGAGTAGAAAACAGGCCAGCTTACTTCAACCAAATCATGATGCTTTCTTTGTCCACAGATCATTTTCTGCATTTCATGAGACAATTCATAGGGATCTCAGTTTTCTTCATGTGACAAAGCCTTATTGAGCAATTATTATGTCCCAGGCAGTGTGCTAGACATTGGAAATGTACAAATAATCTCCAGGCATCTCAATAGTCAAGTTCCTATTCTTTTTATTCTCCTGTGATCAGGAGAGCTCATCTCCTAATGTGGAGTTTTGGAGCAGACAGGTATTGGACACTCATGCTAGCTGCATGACATTGTAAGTCAGGATTCACCTCTTTGTGCCTGTTTTCATGTTATGCTGATAGAGTTAAATGGGATCATCTGTGAAAGAAACCCAGAACACAGTAAGTGGTTCAATAAACAAGTGCCATTTTTATTGTTGCCATCATATTCTACAGAGAAGGCTTATGCATCAAACAGAGGAAAATGTGTAGCTGGGTCATTTATTTATTGGAGGCATCTGTTGAAGAGAGGAGAGCTAATTAGCCCCAAGAATGAATGGGGCAATAGGAGAAGGCCATTGTCTGATGCTCTGGGGTTAATTTAGCTATTATTTCAGAAGAGAGTTGGTACATTTAGAATGAGGAAGGAACCTGCTGCTTCTTGATAATTAGTCTGGTTTTAATGAGTTATCAGGTGTTAATAACAGCTCAAGTGCAATATATCTTTTCACAGCCTTCAGAGAATGTTCACTGGGTTCTCACTTCTTGAGATTTTATGTGGGTGTTGGAATTCGATCAGAGGAGAGTCACATAGAATGTCTATCTCCATGGATCCTGGGGAGAGAGGCTGTTATGACAGCCACAGCACAAAGACTCCCAGTACGAGGGGGAGGATTATAATGATATTGCTGGATTGAGACAGAGGCTGGCATTGTCTAATGGAAGTGCATTCCTTTGCCAAGGGAGGCATTTCTCTGTGTCCCAAATAATCCTGACAGTAAAACAATGTAGAAAGGAGAAAACCCAAACACCCTCCAAACAGAAAACAATCTGCATCTCTGTCAATAAGTGTTGGAGACTGAATCATATTTCCCACAAAAGACATGTGGAAGTCTTAATTCACATGCTGTGAGCACGAATCCACTGGTAAATAGGAATCTCTGAAGATCTTATTATTAGGTGTAAGGTGTGGCCAGATTGAGTCAGGGTGGGTCTTAAGCCTCTAGTATGAGTGGAGGAGCTATTTAAAGAGAGGGAATTCACATGCAGTCAGTCAGAGAAAGCCACAGGAAGAAACCAGAAGCCACTAGGTGGTGGGAACCAGATGAACAGATACAAGGAGAGAGAGAGAGAAAGAGAGAGAGAGAGAGAGAGAGAGAGAGAGAGAGAGAGAGAGAGAGACTGCCATGTGACAGAGGACTGCCCTCACGGAATGGGATAGGCTTCGGAGAAAGCTTTGCCTTGCCATCTTCTTGATTTTGGATTTTTAGCCTTCAAAACCATGAGACAGTAAATGCTTGCTGTTTAAGCCAACCCTTTGTATGTTGTTTTTTTTTGTCGTTAACAGCTCTGGAAAACTAAGATGATAGGGAACTAGCTACTTGCATTTTAGGACATCCATACAACAGGATGCAATGTAGCCACTAAAAAGCATAAGCTGCTTCTATATAAAATGGTGTCCCAATACAAAGTGGAAGAAAGCTGCAGAGTAGTAACCAGGGTCTGATCTGATGTATAGGAAAAGAGGACACTGGTAGACAGGGAGGCAGGCAGGCAGGCTAGAATAAGGGAGGGAAGGAAGGAAGGGAGAAAAGAAAAAAAGAAAGGTATTTCCTTATAAAACATGCTCCAGCCTAGAGTCACAGGTTACTTCAGAAACCCTGAGGTCTAAGGTAGATGTTTACTGCAGGTAAAAGAGGAAGTACAGGGATTTTACACGGACCCCACATGGAAAATTTGCTCCAAATATTCTCCCATGCTTTACTTAGAAAATAGGAGCTCAGTGTTAGATTAATCATTATCTGATTTAATGTACATCATCATCATTGATCTATCTATAGTAGTCTTATTTGTTTATTTGTACCTGAATCTACCACCAAATCATCTGGCTAAAATTTACAAGTAATTTATATTTACCTATATCCCCGTTCAACCTTTGCCTCACTTACCAGAGGTAAACCACTATCATGAGTCTTGTCTTTCTCATTCCCTTACTTTATTTTAAAGTTTTATCAGCTATGTACATGTTCATTCAGATACATTAACAAGGTGCTGAGTTTTCTTATGCATGGGATGTCTTTCCATCACACCACAAAGTTGGACACCCATGGCAACTACTAAAAATTTTTCCCCTTCCTCCCATCATCCCTTCACCCCTCTGCTGCTCAAACTCTTTGTTCTTCTCCAGGCCACAGAGGGTCACTCACTGCAGTCCTTTGACAACCTGGAAATGGAGTTCTATCCAACTCTGATAGTTTTGGAGAGGAATAGTTCCACTGTAATTCTGCTGATTGCAAAGTGTAGTGAATACTCTTGGTCATCTTACTGATAGCCATTTCCTCTTCCTTCCCTCCTCACAGAACTTAGATTTTGTTCAGATATCAACTCCTCTTTCAACTTGAGGATTAAATCCTGATGTGCTAAACTACTCATATCTCATTCCTGAGAATTGAGATGGATCCTGAATTGGACACAGGGCCCCCAGGTCTCAGGCTGTAGACTGGAGGAAAGGACTTTAGGTCCTTGATCGGGGTAAAGTGTCTTTATCTCTTGATGGAAGTGAGTAAGAAAGCACATGGTCCCGATTGGCTCTTATAATTGACTTGCAACCATGAGGGGAACTGGCTGTAGGATGAAACAACTGAGGGAGGCAGACCAAGGAAACGGGAAGAACCAGAATTTTAATGACATCATGGAACATTATTCCATGCCAGGAGTTTGCCTTACTTTTGGATTTCTACTTACACCAGATGATATATGTCCTTATTGCTTAATCTAGTTTGTTTCAGGGTTTTCAGTTATCTAGATCCCACAACAATTGTGTGTGTGTGTGTCTTTGTGTATATACTTATAGATTCTGTATCAGTTAAGAATGGTTTTGGCTGGACATAATAGGAAATCTAACAATGAACGGCTTAAGCAAATGAGGATTGGTTTTTCTCATGTAACAGGAAGTCTGGATATAGGCAATCCACTGCTCTGCCATATTTTGCATGACGTATTTCATCCTGAGGCTTGTTGCTTCATGTTTGCAAGATGGCTGTTGTATTTCCAAGCATCATTTCTCTGCTCAGAGCAGGAATATCAGGAAGCTGTGATGCCAGCGGATCGATTCCTTTATTAAGGAAGTAAAATCTTTCCAGGAGCACCGAGGTCAATTTCTCTCTCTATCCCATTGGCGAGAACTGGTCACATGGTCTTTAGCTGTAAAGGAGGTTGGGAAATTGAGTATCTGGCAAATGAGACCAGGATTATCGTGATGGGCTTGGGACAATCATGATTCATCACTAGGATTATTGCTGTCTGAACAAATTTAGAATTCTGTCAGTGAAGAGAAAGGGGGGATTTCACAGATGCATGCAACTTATCTGAAAGGAAACACAGAATTTGACAACAATGATCACCTGTGGGAATAATTTTTGGTTTCTGTGAGAATTTTCTTTTTCCCCTCATAGCTTCTGGACTGGTTAATTTTGTTTATTATTGTTATTGTTATTATTTTTGGCAAGGGCAGGCTCTGGGAATCAAACCCAGGTTTCCCCCATGTCAGGTGAGAATTCTACCACTGACCTACCCCTAGGGCTGTTAATTTAATTTAATTTAATTTATTTATTCATTTTGCATGGGCAGACACCAGGACTCGAACCCGGGTCTCCGACATGGCAGGTGAGAACTCTGCCACTGAGCCACCGTGGCCCGCCTTGATTTTATTTTTGCAAAGACAATTTTAGTATCCTAGTGATAGTTATTATTATTTTATTTTTCTTATTTAAAATTAAGGAGGCTTAGTAAAGAAGGGGTCATGGTCAGCCCAGGATGCTGCAGCAAGGTCAAGCAGACAAAGGATTTAGTAAATTGAGATGGAGTCTATAAATAGGAGATTATTATTGACCTAGGAAGGAACAGCATCTTCAGGATGTTGTGACAGAGCCTTATTGCAAAGGATTATGCAATGAATGCCTTTTGTGGCATCAGTCAAACCTCAATCTAATTTTCCAGTTGGCTGTTTTCTTTACTATGTAAAGTTCCATGAGGGAAGAAGCTGTGACATCTGTGCTCTCACTATATTTCCAGCACTGAGTATACTGCCTGCACATAGTAGGTGTTCAGAAACATTTTTGAGACAGAATTGAACATAACTGCAGCGGTAATCGAGTGCTTTTGTGCTGGGCAATATGTCCACTGCTTTACATGTTTTACCTATTTAATCCTCACCACGATCATATGAAGTAGGGCACCAATAAGGAATCTGAAGTAGCTTGTCCAAAATAACATAGCTTCGTAGTGTTGTTGGGAAACATTTCTCCCCTTCAAAATCAGAAATGAGGAGATTCAGGATGGAGGTAGGGGCAACAGAAATCTATTTAGAGATCAGCTAGTTGACCGTCTTAAATATCAAATCAAACAAAAACGTGTACGGAAGCCCACCGGGTAGCCCTGACAAGGAGGAGGTGCTTTGACCAAAGGAAAGAGGTGGGAGACAAGGATTCATTTACAAGCACCCACCTTGGGGAACACAGTTGAGGAACCATCATTCAATCCAGGTGAAGCTCCGAGAGGAGAGTTTCTGGTCTGAGCTTGCTCAGTAAGGCGGTGCCAGCGCATGTCCTCTCTCTCAGTCCAGAGAGCCCTTTGATACTCTGCTAAGAGAGGAGGGTAAGAGTACTCATTCTGGAACCAGATACTAGTTCTGTGACTTTGACAAGTAATCTGACCTCTTTGTCTCTCAGTTTCTTCATCTGTAAAATGGGTCAGGAATAGGACATACCTCGTAGGTTGTGTGGTGAGGATTACACAAATTAACGTGTGTTGAAGTCTCCGCACGGCGCCTTTCAAAAAAAGTGCTGTGTAGCTAGTAGTTATGAGTCCAGTTATTATTTGGGAGCCTGGTGAACTCACATAGGGGGAAATTGCTCTTATGGCTGCAATTTCCCAGCCTTGCTTTGTGGATACTGTGGAGAGGGGAACGAATTCATGGAAGTTTATGTGTGTGCGGGAAGGCTGTGTGGGTGCAGAGTTACAGGTTCTGTGGGGATTAGAGCATTTCAGTGTTTACAGTTCTATTGAGATATAATTTACATTCACTAAAATTCATTCATCTTAAGTGTGTAGTTTGATGAGATTTGACGATCAAGGTGTAGAATATTTCCATCACCCCAATAGCTCTCTTTATCCCCTTCCCAGTTCATCCTTACCCCCAACCCTGGTGACAACCACTGATCTACTTTCTACCACAATTTATTGGGTTTTTCTTTCCTACAGTTTCATATAAATGTCATCATACAGTATGCACTCCTGTGTAAGCTTCTTTTACTCAGAGTAATGTTTTGGATGTTCTAAGACATCTCATGTATGTGTTGTATGTATCAGCAATTCTTCCTTAATTTTTTTTTTTTTTGTCTGGGTAGTATTCCATTTTATGGTTATCCATGTACCTAGTGGGGAAGATTTTGTTTGAGGAAATGTTTATATCACCCAGAAAGCTTGAAAGCCACAGCTCCACCTTGATTCCACATTCTTGAGAATGATGATATATATACAATTTGCTTCATGATTTTCAGTGAGAGAACAGGTCTCATGTTAAGACATTTGTTGATAGGGTGAGTGAAAGGTTTTCGTGAGAGTACTGAATATACACTGTGGCAGACAGCCTTCCTCATGGTCCCCGAGGTCCTGGCACCCTTACGCAAGGCTGCTCATGCTCTTACGTAATCCCGTCCCCTTTGGTGTGGGCTGGCCTAACTCTCTGAATATTGTGGAAGTGATGAGATGCGCACCTCTGAGATCAGGTTATAAAAAGACGATTTCTTCTGACTTGGATGCTTTCTCTCTCTCACTTTCTTTAATTGTTTGTCCTGTGGGAAGCCAGCTGCCATGTCGCGAGGCAGTGCTACGGAAGCCCCACGTGGCAGGGAGCAAGGCCTGCCGACAAGGCCTTCCCCCCAGTTGAACTTTCAGCTGAGAACACAGCAGTTGACAGCCTGCTTGCAATGTCATGAGATCTTGACCCAGAGGCATCCAGACAAGCCACATCTATATTCCTGACTCACAGAAACTGTGAGATAATAAATGTTTGCTGCTTTAAGCCACATGTTTTTTTTAAACATTTTTTTATTAGAGAAATTGTAGATTTACAGAAAAATCATGCAGAAAATACAGAGTTCCTATATGCCTCCCATATTATTAACACTCTGCATTAGTGTGGTACATTCATTACAACTGATGAGAGAATATTATAATTGTATCATTAACTATAGTCCATGGTTTCCATTAGGGTTTGCTATCTATGTTGTGTAGTCTGATAGTTTTTTTAAAATTTTTTATCCTGGTAACATATCTACAACATGAAATTTCCCCTTTAACCACATTAAGATATATAATTTAATGGTGAATTACATTTACAATGTTATGTTACCAGCACCATCATCCATCAATGAAAGTTTTCCATTACCCCGATCAGAAATTCTATATAAATTAAGTGTTATCTCCCCGTTCTCTATCCTCACCCTGGACTCTGGTAACCTGTATTCTAGTTTCTGACTCTGTGACTTTGCTTTTTCTAATTATTTCCTATCTGTGAGATCATACAACATTTGTCCTTTTCGTATCTGGCTTATTTCGGTCAACATGATGTCTCTAAGGTTCAACCATGCTGTTGCATATGTCAGAACTTTGTTCTATTTACAGCTGAATGATAGTCCATCGTATGTACAGACCACATTTGTTTATCCATTCATCAGCTGATGCACACTGGGGTTGCTTCCATCTTTTGGCAGTTGTGAATAATGTAAGCCACTGAGTTTGGGGGTAATTTATTATGCAGCAATAGATAACGAATATGCACAAGAATAAGTTATTGTTGTTGTTATTATTATTCCCATCACTACCATGGATTTCACCCTTCCCTGTTCCATCCCAGGTTTAGCAGAGCCCTGGCTATGCATTCTAGTTATCGCCACCATGCAGTGAGCAAGGCATCAGGCACCTTGCCAACCACCAATTCTTGTTTTCTCATTTCAACATCACACCAACCCTATGAGAGGGAACAATAATGGTCCCGCTTTTACTGGCTAAAAGACCCATATTAGAAAGGGAAAGACCCTTTGCAAGATGCCTAAAGCTAGGAAAGGGCCTTTGTTTTGCATCTAGGCTGTGTGACTCTAGTATCCCAGGTCTTGACCACAACAGCATCCTGATCTGTACAGACCTGCTTCCCCCAACCATCCATAGGCCGTCATGATTCTGCCGTTTCCCATCTCCATTTCTGCCTCTTTCTTCCCTCTATTCCACCAAGTCAACCCTGTCCCATCTCCCATATAGCCTATCACAGTTCAGTCATCCCCAAGTTGACTTCCTTATCACAGGTGTTCCACCTGACTTCCTAGGTCGAGACCTTGTAGAGTTCTCATTCTCTTCCTCTTTTCCTTCCCATCCTCCCTTCCATCCTCCTATTCCATCTCAACAACTGTTCTCGTTTAATCAAATAGAAGCACAACGATTTTCTTTCTATACATCCCCCAACCCCTGCCAATCTCAGAAGTTAAAAAATTTTCCAAGCACAGTGAATATTAACTTATATTTGAAGGATAGACAAAGCAGCAAATGATTAAATCACCCACTTAGTGAGGCAGCACAGACCTAGGTTTGAATTCTGGCCTTGCTACTCCTGAACCTGTTTTCTCATCAGGGTAAAATGATCTCTCTATATTACATAATCCATAGAAGGGGCTTAGCACATGCCTGTCACAATTTAGTTATTCAATAAATGGTAACTAGTATTGTGGTTATTGTCATCATTGTTGTTGCCGAACTCCTATGTGTAAGCTCTAGGCTGCCTTTTCCCAAAGTTCAGGAGCTCTTCAATGAAAGAAATGGTGTCTATCAACAGTTCCATCACGTGGGTGATCTTAGGGTCAGATAGTTCTATGACAGAATCTGCCATCTCTCTTCTTTCCCTCTGTCATCATGTGAAAGGCAGGATGGTATAGAGGTTTGGAGCAGGGCCTTTGCAGTTAGAGAAATTGGTTTCAAACTCGAGGTCTACCACTTATTAGCCAAATGATCTTGTGCCAAATGACTTTGGGGGAAACTATGTTTCCCTGGAATCACTAGCCTCCCTGGAAAAATGGGGATAATAATAGTTCCAGCCTGATGACGTTGTGGCGAAGATTAATTGAGATAATTAAATAGAATACTTAACATGGTGCAGGCACACAGTCATTACCCGATAAATGCAAACTCTGATTATTATTCTTGTATGACTTGATGGATGTTGCTGGGACATGAGGCCACCTCTTCCCCCAGCTCTTAAGTCCAGGTATTTTGTCTTAAACATCTTGGGAACATCTGCAGGGATCTCATGCTCCTGCCTGGCTGTAGACTGCACTGGCCCATTTGGGTTGGTGGAAGGCTCTCCTCCCCATCGTCGTTTTTTTTTCCCAGGGATTTTCTTTTTGTACGTTCGAGTTCTATTCATGGATCCTCTGCCACAAACATGAACCAAGCATTCTTGTCTTTACAGATTTTCTTCCCTTAATGGTCCTGTTCTGTGTCGTCACCCCAATGCCCTCCCTTCTCTCCGGCTCTCAACAGCTGGCTGGAAATGTTTATAGAAGAAGCTTTTCTTTCTCTTTTTAATGGTCTCCTAGGCTGCAACCTCCCAAATGAGGACCTCGTTAACCAGAAGGACTCTAAGCTACTGATTAATATTCCGGGCATACTAAGAGGAAAAAAATTACAAAGGAAGAAAGAAAATGCCAACGGATCCATGGCCTAGTGCCAGCACCCTCTCTGATGAGGAGTGGCTGTATCTCTTCATGTCCTGGATGCTAAGGGATTCCTTGCAGATCTTAGTATGTGACCTATTATCTTTGGGTCACATGGATTCTTTGCACCTCTTGTGCTGAAAGCAGGAGTAATAATTCCATACTCCTGCCTTTTAAACAAGAGATTCATTACTTTCAAATAAAAGGGGAATTGTTTCAATAAAAATGCCAGTGCTGGTGAAGGGGGGGTCCATGCTGATAGTGACTTCAGAGGATGACTGAGGTTCACCTTCCAGCATGCCACACAGCCCCTAATAGGCCAGCAATACCTCCATGTGTACTGCAAGCGCCATAACAGTACAGGTATAAATCTTTGGTTGCTTGAATTCTGATACATCCCACAGTATGTTGGGTATAGTTTAAAAAGTATTGGCAAATACTTTGAGGGATTGGAGAAAAAATATAGAACTATTAAACTTTCCCACCTGGGATATCCCTGATATGTTACCAAACACCAGGGACTTCGAAGTTATTAGGCCGTGCCCCTGATCTTAAGGCTTGCTATTTCTGTAGCAGAGTAGATAAACCTGCCTATTAGTATGCCTAAGAGTTACTTCCAGAGAGCCTCTTTTGTTGCTTAGATTGGCCTCTCTCTCTCTCTAAGCCCAACTCTGCAAGTAAAATCATTACCTTCCCCACTATGTGGGACATGACATCCAGGGGTGAAAGTCTGGAAATGTGGGACATGACTCCCAGGGATGAGCCTGGCTCTGGTACCCTGGGATTGACAATACCTACCTAACAAAAGAGGGTAAAGAAATGTAACAAAATAAGGTATCAGTGGCTAAGAGAGTTCAAATAGAGTTGAGAGGCTATTCTTTTTTGGAAGCTGCAGCTAGGCATTGCTAAATGCTACAGTTTCCAAACCCCAACCAATATCGTTCCTATTGACCCTTAAGAACACCCAGGGCTCTATCTGAGATCCTTCAGAAGTTTCACACACTAAGTTAACATTTCAGAAACCTAAAACCTTCAGATGGTTCTTATGCCAGATAAGTCCTGAAACCCAGAGGTGCCGGTCTTTCCAAGAACATCAGCCAGTTCCACCCCCCTCTCCCATATTGTTGACACCCTTTTCCAACACGAAAAAAGTTAGATTAGGCTTAACTCAAATATTCCTAAAGATTGGGAGAAGGATCAAAGAAGAAGGAGGAGTTATAACAGAGAAGTTAGGATTTATCAAATGACTATGACTGCTGAATTTATTGGTATTTCTTTTTAGTCTCTAATGTCTTGGAGCAGCTAGAAAGAAAAACCTGAAAAGTGGAATGGTAGCCCATACCAAATTTTGAAATCTGTTCTATGAGTATTTGTTAAAAAGATCTTTGAAATTTATTGGGTTTTTTTTGTATCTATGCTATATTTCGTAATGAAAAATGTTTTATATAAAAATCTGGTTGATAGAATTCTAACTTAGTGGATTAAAAAAAGCTTCCAGAAGGTTGAATTTGGAATTGGGCTTCGAAAGTTGAATCCACAGAGAATACAGATTGTCTCCCAATATCTATTCCTTTCTTCCTTCATATTAGAATCCCTAATAGTTAACTGGGTCTTTAGCCTACCAGAGTAAAGGGAATGCAGTTCTGTGGAATATTGCTTACAGTAAAGACTACACTTTCCCTCTCTCCCTGTATGCACATCCCTTTGCAAAGTGACTTGGCAGCTTCTCCCAGTTAGAGGTGGACTCTGTTTCCCTATTCCTTGAATCTGGGCCAGTCGTGTGACTTGCTTTGGCCAATACAATGTGCTGGAAGTAACACTGGGCCAATTCTGAGTCTAGGTCTCCGGAGGCCTTGCACACCTCCACTCAACCTCTTGGACTCGCAGCAAACCATCCTATGAGCAAGCTGGTGCTAGCCTTCCAGAGATGGGAGATCTCATGGTGCAGAGACCAACCATCTCAGCCAAAGCCATTCTACATCAGGCAGCACCCAGCCAACCAGGCAGCTGACTGCAGGTATGAG
>PVIY010045828.1:0-18828 GCA_004026745.1 Myrmecophaga tridactyla | reverse complement strand
TGGCTTTAAAAAAGGAGAATTTAATAAGTTGCTAGTTTACAATTCTAAGGTCAAGAAAATGTCCCAATTAAAGCAAGTCTATAGAAATGTCCAAAGGCATCCAGGGAAAAATACCTTGGTTCAAGAAAACCGATGAAGTTCAGGGTTTCTTTCTCAAGTGAGAAGGCAAATGGTGAATACAGGCATGATTTCTCTCTTAGCTGGAAGGGCACATGGCGAGCATGGTGTCATCTGCTAGCTTTCTCTCCTGGCTTCCTGTTTCATGAAACTCCCTGGGAGGCATTTTCCTTCTTCATCTCCAAAGTGCTGGCTAGTGGATTCTCTGCCTCATGGTGCTGCAGCATTCTCCATTCTCTCTGACTCTTCATTCTCCAAAATATTTCCTCTTTTATAGGACCCCAGAAACTTCTCAAGACCCACCCAAATGGGTGGAGACATGTTGTCCTCTAATCCAGTTTAACAACCACTCTAGATTAAATCACATCTCCAGGGAGATGATTTGATTACAGTTTCAAACATACAGTATTGAATAAGGATTATTCTACCTTTATGAAATGGGATTTTGATTAAAACATGGGTTTTTTAGGGGACATACATTCTTTCAAACTAGAACACCAGCTATTTGAAAAAGTTGGTTAATGGGGCAAGTCATCTAAAAACTTGCAGATCATAATATTCTATCTGTCTTAATTATAAATTTTTTATAGGAAGTCAGATCCTTTTTTGAATATGGATTCACAGATTGGGAATTTGCTTTTTGTTCTTATATCTCGCTCATAATGCAACTTTTGAATGCAATAATTTTAGAATTATTGTTTCTTAAATGCACTCACATAGGAATAGGTGCAGAGGCTGGTTTCACTCTCCCACTTCAGTCTGTTTCAGTTATCTTGGTCACACCTATGAATAGCATACCTTAACAGTTTATGTTTGTATCTCTTCAAAAGCATCCAAATTAGTTTTTATGGAAACAACAATTCTTCCTTTTTTTGCATTCACATTCTATCACTTTATGAAGCAGGTAATTAAAATGTATAACTACAACAATAACTATAATTGATATGAACAGGTTTGGAAAAAGTACATATAGCACTTGGTAAACATAGAATTCAACTGAGGGGAGAGAATTTCAACCTGCTCTAGCCTCAGGTTTCTGCATTTTCAGGTCCCTGTACTGGAAATCACTTCCCTTGGTAATAGTCCCTCACTACATTCATTTTTCTTTTTCTTTCTTTTTTTATTGTGTTGGTGGAGTGTGGCCAAACAGCCAAAGGCTCTCAGTGTGCTGTGGCAGTGGTATGGAGAGCATCAACTACTTGGTGCATTTGGTGAGTAGGGAGAGATTGAATAAGTTTTTCCTTTGCAGCTCTGTTAGCACTTGCGTTCTTACTGAAGGTCTAAAACAAATGCTTTCTTCAGGCACCTAGAATTTATGTGAAGTCTCTGATCCAGTGTAATTCCCACAAATCAACATCCTTTTGCCTTTAAGAAATTGGTATTTTTCATATCAAACCAACCTGTAGCTGGGAATAGTTATAATTACTATCAAAAGCTCACAACTTAGCAGATGGTATGCTTTGTATTTGAATTAGATTATTTTATTTAAATTGTCTAACAACCCTGCAAATTTGGTGCTATAATATCAGCACTAGCAGATGAGAAAACTGAGGCTTAGAAATATAAAGCAATTTACCAAGAGCTTCACAGGTCATAGGAAGTTCTGTGAATTAAAATTCAGATCTCTCTGATCTTAAAGCCTACATTTCTAATTAATATGCTCTCTTTTACTATGGACACATTTGTTACCCTCCCCTCCTTTTTTTTAATGTGTAGTTTTGGATTCATGTAATGGATTATGCAGGTTTCTCAGCCTTGATTATTTTTCCATCAATCATTTCTTAAAGATATTAATCCTTAACTTCCCTTTCTAATATCAATGCTAGTTCCTAAGTTTAAATTGTTATAAAACATAACTATATCCTATTAACTCCAAAGGCTTTTATAACTGCAATTTTTCACAATGTATATTATTTAAAGAACTGAAAATCTTTAATTTCTATTTTGCTTCCTTTCTTCCTCCCCTCCTTCTTTCCTTCCTTCCCTCCTTTCCTTCTTTACACAAATAAAATACATTATGATATTCAATGGCCTTAAATGGTCTCACCGCTGTCTTTCAAAAGTCTTTTCACAGCATGGGATAATTCTACTGAAATATAAGGTCATATCACTCAACTGCTCAGTGACTTCCTGTTGCACAAAAAAGTTTAAGCCAAAGTTGTTAAAGAGCACTCAAAACCTTAAGGAATTTGCTTCATCCAGTCTTCTTATGTTCCTGATATCATCTCCTATTATTCCTCCTTCCTCTCTTGTTTTAGCTACCAGCCTCCTAACTCTTTTTTGAGATATCAACCTGCTCTAGCCTCAGGTTTCTGTATTTTCATGTTCCTGTCCTGGAAATCACTTCCCTTGGTAATCCTCCCTCACTACATTCATTTTTGTATGTGTGTGTGTGTGTGTGTGTGCAAATGTCACCTTTATGTTGAGGATGTTACTGATCATCTGTTTTAATAACTCCCCAGCATTTTCTATCAACTTTTCATACTATACTTTTCTCTATAATAATTATCATCTTGTAATAATATATATTTTGTACTCATTTTTGTTTATCTGCTTTGTTCCACTGTTGAATGAATCCTCAGAACCTAGAACAGAGTCTATTGGATAAATGATTGAAAGAATGAATGGTGGATTTCAATAGAAATATTTTATAGAATCCTAATGTATGTGGGTAGAAAATATGAACCTGTGTAAAAGCATTTGTGAAACTGTAGGGTGTTCCAGACATTTAAACCTAGCGTTTAAGATAAGAAGAAGAATAAATTCATAAGACACAAGAGTATTTCACCTTGAAAAGTTATTTAATCATGAGAAGGACTTAGATAGCACCAAAATTCTGTCACCTGGTAATGACCTAGATAAAAGCAAATTTGTGTGTATACATATATAGACAAATGGCGTATATAGACACATTTTCATATATGCATATGTGTGCACACATAGACACATGCATCTCTATATTAGAATTTTAGGAAGTATATTCTCAAGTTTTATTCTACAGAGAACATGACAGTACTCTGTCCTTGTAGTTCGCTATACAAACTTAATCTAAGTCTGTTACAATTAAGGGACAAAGAACAGCTAAAAAAAAAGGGCTATATCAAGTAGTTCGCGTATGTAAAAGCTTGAGTGCAAAGGAATTACATCAACCTGCTCTTGAGGTCTTGAGTGGCTTAAGAGTCCAGATTGATTAAATTGCACAGCTGAAAGAAACATTTCAAATCATGCTCACTACATGAATTTCCATGAGGACTGCTGAGACCAAAAAAATAACCAAAGTCTTAACTTGGTGGAGAACAATGTCACATGTCTGCTAGGTTAGTAGAAATGGAAAAATTATTCCCATTATGGCTATTTACAAGAAATATTCTAGATTCCTCTCCTATTTTTCTACCATAATACCTCCTATTCATTTGGCAGGACAGATACACCCAGGGGTATTCTGAGTTGCCTTTGGACAGGCAGAGAAAATAACAGTGTGGATTTAGTCCAATATAAAGATGAGAGTCTAGCTCGCTTAAGTTTTCAGTTAGTGGTAATAAGAGTTTAATATACAACTGAGCATATTTCAACTAATTTGGATCAACTTCTAAATCTTTATCAGCAATTGTTGGATAAAAAGAAAAATTGTCTTAAAAATGAGTCAGCAGATTTAGTATTAAAAAAAAAGATGCTAAATACTTTTTTCACGGGTTCTACTATTTTACTGGATCAGTTTCTGTGTCTGTATCTAGTCCCAGTAATTCTTGGAGGAGGAGATCAGACTGAGTCACTTTTTTGATTATGAGAATCTTTATTAGCTGTCCAGACCCCGTCATTTCCCTGCTTGGATTTCCTACATCTATGTCCATCTCCCTACCAAGGAAATAAATAAAGAACCAAGAATTTCCAACAACCGTTTACTCAAGCTATCCTTTATAAATCTAAATTTCACACAGTTGGGTTGGGTGTGCGTGAATAATATTATCTCTCTTTTTCTAAATCATGTCCACCAATATCATATAAAAGCATACAGCCTTAAAGCTCAGGTGCCAAATGCCTCCCCTGGACAATCTCTAGCCTTCATATGGATCTCACATATTTTTATCTTTACACCACAGCCTTCACCTCAGTTCTTCATTCTTTTCAAAACTCCAATCTTCTCCCTTTATGCCAAACCTCATAAAAGTTTTCTCAGTGTTCAGGAAGCCCCAATTCTACTCTCTTATTTTGCAAATTGTTGCTTCTTCCATCGCCGATTGTGAGTGAAAATCACTCCACCTCTAAGTAAAGGTGAGGGTCCAGGGGCTTCATTTCTGAGTGTGGCAGGGACAAAAATGAACACTGGCATAGGCCACCCTTACAGACTTCATCGTTTATGCTGTTAAACTTCATTCACCACACACTACAGGAGTCAGCTAAAGGTTTGCCTTGTCCAAAAAATTTTTCTTTGCTGATGGCCCTCAAATTACTTAAGATTTTGTTAGCGCTTCTCTGCACTATTTAAATATTTGGTTTTATTTTTACGTGCAACTACTGTACATCCCTGTGCATGAGATTAAGTCAGGGAAAGAGACTCTTCCTTCACTTAGGAACTTACACTTAGAATCAGAGAGTATTAAATCCACGAGTCACCTTAGAGATCATCCAGTTCAATGGCCTCATTGTAATGATGAGTAAATGGAATCATTTTACAGCCTCCCATTAACACACAACACAATGTACACAGTAAATGTGCAATAACCTTTTATTGAACAAATGGAGTTCAGATGCTCATTTAACTGCTCTCATTACCTTTACATGGTTGGCGGCATTTATTAAGCGCCCACCTCTGTGTGAAACAGTGTTAGATGTTAAACAAATGGAATTGAAGTGAAGCAATCACAATATGAGATGGATAACTTTGAAGCAGGCAACTCTATTAAAGTTGTTACATGGCAGGGATGGGGTGGGGGATTTAATGCATGCCAGTAATGAGGTGGTTGCTGAAGAGGGAATTTTTGATTGGAGGATTCAGATTGAGAGGAATTCACCAGTCCGTTGCAAATTAGTCAAGACCAATTTGTTTGAAAGAACAAGATTTCAGAAGTTGAATGACAGTCCTGAAGTATCCAAAGAGATGAAGCAAGAACTGTCATTCTGCTGTATGCAATGTTAATAATTGGTTAAGGATAGGATTAATTCTCTTGAGAAAATGTATTTTAAATTATATTTACCTTCCTAATGACTTATATTTTCCCTATGACATGATTCCTCCAGGACAGTTCTCCTAATTATTGAATCTTTAGCATGCATTCATGGTTGTTAGAGAAACTATCTTTATTTAAAGTTATGTTGCTTCACGTCGGAAGCATTTTGTTTAAACATTTAATTTTTTAATACTGTTAATTGGCCTCTAGCTTAAGAAGGGTAATACATTTAGTCACACTCAGGAGATGGGAGTGAGTGCCCAAATCTACTTAATCAGTTTATTTCCTGGGGGAGGTAAACTTGAAAGTTAGAAAAAATGAAGAAAGACGGAAAAGTTGGCAGCTATTTCATACATAGGTAATGAATAGATACAGGTAATACGTCTAAGAGAGAGAATAAATGACTGATATAAATGCAAATGGATAAGAAATTAGATAGACAGAATATTTGGGATGCAAAGCAAATGCTCTACACAGTAGAAGGATAATTTGTAAAAATTTCAATATAATACACATTCATGGAAAAATTCAAACACTATATAAGGTGTTTATAGGAAGTAAAAAATGTCATTCTTGACATATCATTATGGCCTCCCCAGAAATACCATTTGATATTATTATCTATAGATTCCTTCTCCCAAATTCCCAAGGGTATCTTCATCTATATGTCTTTCTACCTACCTGTCTATCTATCTAATCTTTCTATAGCTGTATCTATCTTTTAATCTATCTATAGCTAACTTTGTGTTTCTATGTCTGTGGATATATAAAGTTTTAGTGCAAATGAAATTATTACTCTGTTTTGCAATATTCCTTTTTTTTATTTTAACATAATAACACTTATGGACATGTTTTCAAATCAGCAAACATGTTCTACCTCACTGTTACCCAGCTGCAAAAGTATTCCATTAGATGAGTGTATATGCTTAATCTAATCACTTCTTTATTGATGGACATTTAGGTTATTTTGAAGTTTGTTGCAATTAACTTCCCTGGGCATAAATCTCTGTGAAAGACTCAAAGCATTTTAAAGGTTTCTAAGAGGGAAAATGAGGGAATATTTCAAAAGGGTATGTAATTAGAAAATAAATGAGTGAACACTGTTTAATCAGACAAAATATTAAATGCAATCAGTTAGAGCCACACAACATTTTAACACACAAACATGAAAGTCCTCACTACAATAAAATTATTTTCAGTTAAAGCCAAGAGAGTTAGTGACATTTTCCATATTTTAAAATCCACTTAACACTGATTATATAATCCAAGTCATAATTCTAGATATTACTAGTTGTTATGGTTAAGTTTGAATGAAGGGGATTTATATGGAGTAGAAATAGCATTTTTTGTCTTGGCAAGAGTTTTTTTTTTTTTTTAATCAGAGTCAGCAATGAGTCTGTCCAAGAACTGATCTCTGTACTAAATCATTCTCTTCTTAATTGTTTGTCAGAGCTTCCCAAACCACCAACGATTCTTTTCCCCAAGACTTGTAATTCCTGCAGACTTTAAAACAGGAAAATAAGTCTAATTAGGAAAGGATAATTTACAATATCTTCAAAATCCATTTATAGTCTGCACCAAATTTGGAAATCAGGATAAAGCTAATATCTTTCTCACAGGGATAACATGAAGATAATGGTTAAATTGTTATAATATTTGGGAAAACCCTTCATATTAAAAACATTTAATAGTAAGTTTCAGTGATTTTAATTATATGCAAAAAATGGGGAGATATAAATGTGCACTTGTCTATAAGGGAATTTTCAAAAATCTTTAATATTTTGCATGTTTAGAGTCAGCACATGGGACTGAGGCCAGTGAATCTCCAGGCTATGGGGATTTGTAACTGTGCCTATTCATAAGAGAGGGGTCCGAGCAGAGAGAAGAATTCAGCAGTGCATGGAAAGAGGTCATTGAGAAAGCAATGGCCAGACAACAGCTTTACAAACACAAGGAAGAAAGTAAAGGGTTTACAACATTTAATATTTATAAGAGTCACCTAGGGATCTTATTAAAATGCCTACTGTGGTTTAGTACTTCTGCATTTCTAATAAGCTCTCAAGTGATTCTGACACTGCCACACTTTGTGTAGCCAGGCAGTTTAGGTGCTAAGGGGAAGATTACCTGTGAAAGTGAATGGCAAAGCTGAGTGAACCTGCCAATTGATGGTGGGGAAGAGACATTTCATTTCCTTAGAAGAGCTCATGCTCAGGCATAATAACGTTATTAGACATTGAGCAACTTCCGGTATTGTTGGAATGTTGAAGCTGGTTGTTAGAGAAAACATTTTTGGCAAAACAGTGTAAGAAAATCATCAATGATGGGCATCCAGCTCTCAGTCACATTTACTTTTAAACTGTAAACTGGTAAAAGTCATATGGTCTTTCCCAGGGTTAGCAAGCTATTTTGAAGACATTATCTTTGGTCTAAAGTTATGATTTTCCATAACTAGATTTCTAAGGATGAGTGACAAATGGAAATGAATGGAAGGGCACCAAGAAGAAAAGGGACAAGATATTGAAGAAAACTGTAAGAAAGTGACCCCACAATATCTACAATCCATTGATCAACCATAACAAAAATGTAACTTTTTTGCAGGAAGACACTAGTAATTTGTTATCAACAGCTATTAACTTCAGCTATATACACAAATCAATTTCATTGAAATGAAAAAAAAAGAATTCATTTGTTTATTCTTCCCAGGTGACATGCCAAATTACTAAATTAAAGCAATTTTTCATTTTTAAAGCAGGTTTTGTTTTTTTTTTACTTCATTTTAGTAAACTCATATGCTTTTTAAGTTTAGATGGTTTCAAAAAGGAGGAATAACAGAAAGTATATTGTATGGAGGTATAATTTCTCCATTTGCTGTCATCTCTTACTAGAGCTATACTAAATATGGCATGTAAACTGTAACTAAATATTTGATAATTTAGGTCTGAATTTAACTGGTCAGTTTATTACAAATATTTAAACTACTTGTATATGTAAATATAGCCTATATGTTGCAGTCAAATCAAACTCACTTAGTAATTAGAAGAATGAAAATCACTAGAAATTATAGAGCAACCATTCGAGTTCTGAGGACGGGGGATATTCAAACATTTAAAAAGATAATAAATACATATTCTCTGAGTACTTTTAGTGTGAATAAAGAGAGGAAATATTAACATACAGATACAAAACTTGAATAAAATATTTAAATACGAGATCAATAAATCACATGAGATACTTAAAAAATTTTTTTTTAGCAATACCATCATTTTCAAGAGCATAAAAATAATAGACACAGAGCCAAGGTCTGTATCTTACAACTGTTGGGAAAGCATGTATTTTGTAATTACTCAAGGAGTTGAAGAAGAGACTACTAAATTAAAAAAAATGTACTGACTTTAAAATATCCTATTTTAATGCCTTTATATATTACATTTCTTTTTTATTATTGTACATTTTACAATTAATTTTGATGTTTAGACCAAGGAATTGTGTATCCTTAATCCATCCTCCTATTGTCAGGAGTTATTATACGAGGTGCTTTTCATATTTATCACATTTTAAAAAGTGGATTAAATGTCTTCAACTCAAGTCAGAGTTGAGAGAGAAAAATCAGGTGATTTTACTTTAAAAGAGAAACATTTTTCTTACTTTCTTCCCTATCTTTAAATAGTTTACTGTTCTGGGGATTTTCTGGGAGCACAATTGAAATGTCTTATACCATTTCTAACCTTATCTAGCTCCTTTCAGAAGTTAAAATAGTGAAGCTGGGAAACATACCAAAAGCATATTTGACTCTTCCTCCCATTTTCTAACTAGGTAGGAAACAGTCAGACAGCATTTATTGGGTTCTCACTGAATGCTGTGAGTAGTGGAGTAGATTATATGCAAATGTGTTTCTGACAATTCTATCCATCTTTCATCTATCATCTATCTATCTATCTATCTATCTATCTATCTATCTATCTATCTATCTATCTATCTATCTATCTACCTGTCATCTATTATGCTTTATTTTGATTCAAACTCAGCTCTTAAATAGAATGCTAGCTTTCTCCTAAACTGAGAAGAAAAACTTTTGTGGTTTATCTCAATATGATAGCAATATAATCATTAAAAATATATATTCTAATCTTCATTGCCAGAGAAATGACAGAACAAAATCACACCTGAATGTTGGTATTTGATTTGGGATTCATCATATTGAATGTGAATTTATATATATGTATGAAAGGATGGTTTATTTTCTTTTTGTGCACTACTCAAATGAAATTACCACAGTTGTATTTGCTTCGGTTTATTTCATACAGCTAACAATCACGAAATGAAAATAAAGAACTCATTATTCCTTGATTTAAAACCACATTTAAAATGTGGTTTGTACTATAGAAAACCACGGAAATGCATAGTCAGTATAAATTGTCTACATATTCTTTTTAATAGTGGCTTATTTGGCTTCTTAAATGACATCGTTGCAATGCAGTACCAGAGAGTATGCCATAGTCCATGAAGTCTACATCCATTTATAAATTTGTTTGCATTCCAAATGTCATCATGGTGGGTAATTAAAGCAACAACTAAAGGAGTTCATGGTAGCAATGCCAACTGCTAAAATGCCCTATATTTTAATATTAATATATAGAAAGTAATATCAACAATTGCCTTTTTAAGGAAGCATTAAATACGATGACATCATATACTTGATGTCTACACAATAAGCTAAAAGCATCACTTTCTTTCTCTGAAGTGGTAAGTACTCATCATAGGAAATGTTCATTGATAAAACTGCAGCAAAAAATATTAAGGCAAAAAAGTACAGGGCATTTCAAGCACTACTATCAGTTTTATAAATTTGTCTTCATTTGCTTAAAACATAATTTATGAACACTTGGGATCTTTGGAGGAATCAGTCTCCAGATTCTGCTTTTTTTACTTCACATTATTGAATTTGTACTGTGGTTATCTATGAAAAGAACAAAGCATCATTTAAGTATATTTTTCTTAACATCTGACTTGAAGAAGTCTATCCTCAAGGTCATTTTACACTATTCTTTTTCTCTCTCCTGTTCTTTTTTTTACTTTTTATAAATATATATTGAAAGGAGATTCCCCTTTCTCTCTTTAGAGATTAAATGAAAAGTTAAATGAAATTCTGCTTTGGCTATTTACCTGCTTTGTCAAGCAACAAGAGAAAAACCCAAAGTGGATCAACATATTTTTTTCCTCTTAAACATGATGAACAAAGCCATTTTGATTTATTATTTTCTTTCAAAGGACAGGTGACATTTCCTGTAACATTGACTTCAGTTTATAATCCCTTTTGGCAAACCAAAAAGAATTACAATTGGAAAGATTTCCACAGTCAGACGCTCCACTAAAATGAAATGCTGTGGAGCGGTTCACTTCAGCCAAACCAGCAAAATCTTTCCATTGCCAATTTTTTCTTTTATATTTTGAAGTTGGCCTCTCAGCACAGATTTGATTCACACCATTTAAAAATAAATCTGGCATCTGCAAAGCAGAAAATACAGGCTGTGTTGTCATAGTATCAGTATTTCCATTTTGATGCTTGAGACACTAAGGAAAGCTGCAGTTCCTGGTTCCACGGTTAAAAGTAAAGACTAATTTTATTTCAAATGTAAACATTTTAGTTATATTTACTAAAGAAAAAATTAATGCCCTTATTACATGGTACATACAGCATTTTTAGGATTGATTTAATTGCACGAGAATATACGTTTGTGTTAAGAAATGATACCCCACAGTAACAATAATTTTGAGATACATAACTTAAATAAGAATTTGAATTCAATATGAACATGCCATTTCGCTTTTGCTTGATCATAATGATATCATCATTGCCTGCTTAAAAATTAGCTAAACAATTGATGATATTTGGCTGGCTCGTGTATGGTCATACAAAGATGTCCCTTAGCAATTATGCCCATGTCCTCTGTACACACAAACCACACTGCATCATCAAAAGGCAGAGCTCATGTCCCCTCTGTTAAATCTAGGCTGCTTGACCAAGAGAATGCAGAGGTAATGATGTTGTGGGATATCTGAGCCCAAGCAGTGGGTTTTGATGACTTCTATTTCTATCTTGGAACCCATGTAAGAAATCTAAGAAAAAGGGAGGGAGAAATATGTAATGTGGTATGCTGGATGAGATCCAGGACAAGAAAAAGGGCATTAAGTAGAAAAGACTATGAACTTTAGCTAATACTAGTGCATCGATATAAGTGCCATAATTGTAATAAATATAGCCCATAATATAAAATGTTAATAATAGAGGAAACTGGGTGTGGGTATGTGGGTACTCTCTGGACTATACTCTCAAGTTTTCTGTAAATCTAAAACTGTTCTAAAATAAAGTCTTTAAAAAAAAAAAAGCCTGCTGGGATGCACATTGCAAAGCCAGACACAGAGTTAGAGCAGTTCCCAGCTTCCATTTGACTGCAGCTACATGAGAAATTCCTCTCCTGGTGAGGGCAGAAGCTCCCATTTGAGCCCCAGTCAATGCACAGACTCAAGAAATAATGATATAATGAGACAGCTGTTGCTTAAGCCTCTAAGTTTTGGGGTTGTTTGTTAAGTTACAGTAGATAAAATAATCACCAAGCAATGTTAATTTGGCTACTTCAATGACAGATGCTTATTTTATGCAATAGAAATGTCTGTAGAAGAAGGTACTTTTTGAGAAAGATGACAATTTAGTTTGAAACATCAAACCACAGTTTCTGGGATCAGCAATATGGGTTCCTATATTATTTTTTTTTGATTAGCAAAATGGACTAGGAAAAAATGATTTCTCCTCATAGTAAGTATTCTCCCCTATGCATTGTGTTAAAGTATTTATAGCACAGAGTTAGTTTGAGGATTAAAGGATAATGCATGTAAAGCTCTTAACACAATTCTGGGCACCAAGGAAGTACCTGTTAAGTGTAATCTGTGAGCAGGTACACTAAACAGACCACATAGTCAAGTTATGTCTCTTCATCATGTCCATGAATCTCCACAGAGGTCTTCTCTTCTCCACTGCTCAGTTAATTCCAGGTCTAGATCAACCCTGTTAAAACCATATCTGAGCAAACATTGAATTCTTGGCTATTGAATATTTAGAGTATGCCAAGTGCCTTGTGTATATTATCTCATTTAATCTTCATGACTGCTAAATGCTGCTACACTCTTTTAAGGAAGAGAGAAAAATTGTGCTTTATACTGTTTGTTACCTGCCCAAGTTCAAATATATAGTAAACAGTGACGCTGGGATCCAAACCCAGCCTAATTCCAAAGCCTCTGCTCTCAAGCATGCTATTTTTTATTTCTTCGATTTGTAAAATTTAATCTTTAGTCTTTATTCCTTTTTAATATTTAAATATTACTCCAAGTGTAATATTTTACCTTGGACTTGGAAATGTTGGGTTTATCTTGTTTTATGCTACTGGAAGTGCTTCATGTCTTTAGGTTACGAAGTTAGCACATCATAAGCTGTTAAAATTATTTAATTCATATGATGCAAACTAGATATTAACAATTCTATCTAGGTCATAAAATTGTGTTTGTATTGTTTTATCATGAAACCCTATCAGAAACGAAGCAATAGAAATAAATGCATTGCCTAAATTGGGAAGGCCTAGAAGTGGAATATGCAAGTTTTTAATACCTAAAAAAGGATGAAAATCAGTACAGCTAGATAAAGGTCAAGAAAAGAAAGCACTTCGCAGTAATTGAATCAAAGAATGGAATTAGGTTATAACGTAGAAATACAAAAAGGAACAAAAAAATAAACAAGATAGGAAAAATGCAATATGGTTTGCTAATATTGGCAATAATTCAGCCATAAGGGGCCTATCAGTCACACAACTAACCTCTGATCACAATCACTGCAGGGTAGAGAAGGAATAGGAAAATTGTTATGCAAATATTTTACAAAAATAATATTTTAAAAAGTCTTAAAATTTAGTATCTGCATAAATATCCAGGTTGTTGAAGTCTACCAGTTTAGGAGCTGTATTTCCCGAGGATAGAAAGTGGTCCCCAGCCCTCTGCTGGAGTGCTTTCCATTTCATCTTCCTCCTCTGTAAGTGCTGCAGGAACAAGAATAGAGAAAGGAAAAGGAGATCCAGATAAGAGGAACTAGGCCCTTAGAAAGGAGGAACAAAAACCAACTTTTTGCAAGAACATTTTTATTCATGAGAAAAGGAAGAGTCAAATTACTTCTTTCTATTGAGATATTCAACTGCGAATATCTTATTTGTAGTTTCCTATAACAAGATGTACACTCTGCCTTATGTGGTTGTGATTCATAAACTTGTTTTCTTTACTTTAATTAACCTCAGAGTGCAACAAAGCTTTGGAAAATATCCAATTGAAGAAGATGGAAGATGGAGAGTTGCCATTAAGAGAAATAAAAGCAGGTATTTTAAGATAAGGGTGAAAGACAGAAATAGCAGTTTCAAAGAAATTAGGAAAGGGAATTCCGTCAAGCGGATCACAAACCATGTCAAATATTTTAGCAAGGTCAAGTGTACTGCCGCGAACAATGGCCTTTTCTCAGTTTGCAATTAAAAAGCCATTGTTGAATTTCAAATACGCAGAGCAGTATTTATGGAGATTTAGGAAACCCAGTAGTTTGCAAAAGTTTACAGTTTGCATGATGAGGAATTAGAGTCCATATTTATTCAAGAAGCCTAGAGGAAAAAGAAATGCACAAAGAAAGGGAGGTGGCAGGATTTCTTTTTGAAGGACAACTTTTTAAGTCTATTTGAATGTAATGAAGCCACAGAAAGTGATAACTAAAAATGGGAAAAGGGTATAATTTTAGTGGAGGCCTGGAAGAGGAAGGACAGTAGAAATGGTGAGTGGGGCACCAGGCCTCAGGGCTAGAAAATGAATGGGGAGAACCCACTTGGGAGTCAGTCACAGAAATCTTGGCAAAGCCATATTCTTTTGTCCCTTCATTTCTTTTTTTTTTTTTTCTCTTTTTTTTTTTTTATTTTTTACATGGGCAGGCACCGGGAATTGAACCCGGGTCCTTGGGCATGGCAGGCAAGTATTCTTACCTGCTGAGTCACTGTGGCCCGCCCTGTCCCTTCATTTCTTCAGCAAGTTATTGAACACCTACTGCAAGGCAGGCACTGAACAAAAAAACAGACCAGAAAAATGTTTCCTAGAGCTCACCTTCTTGGTCTTACCTGAGTTTAGAGAGATCTAATTTGTAGAATAACTAAATACCATTTGGCATTTAATAGTGCTGCTTAGAAACTGAAGAAAGTTGAAGATGGCATTGCCTAGTGTTCAAGAGTTAGTTACAGCAGAAAGTTAAGAGATCTCAAATTGTTCATCAAAAGTTCCAGCTAGAGCATTTCTCAATCTCAGCATGATGACATTTGAGGCTGGATTATTCTTTGTGTGTGAGGTACTGGCTTGTGCACTGTCAGACGTGGGGCAGCATACCTGGTTTCTACCCACACGGGCCATTAGCATCCCCCTCATTTCCCTCTCCCAGTTGTGACAATCAAAAAAGTGTCTCCAAGCATTGCCAAATATCCTCTGTGGGGCAAAATCATAGGGATGAGAAGAACTCAGCTAGAGAAATAACACAGATATGACTGAAAGAAAAGCTGGATAGGGAAGAAGCAATGGTAACCTGAAGTTTTGTGGGAATAGAGGGGAAGCTACAAAGGAGAAGTATAATGAAGGTGAAAAAGTAGATTTCCTCAAGCAAGGGGTTAGGAGAGTTAAAATGACAAGTGTGGTGTCCGAGGCACCACAAAATGTCCTGTAGGCAAAATACGGAACTTGAAATCAGAAGACCTGGGTGTGAATTTTTCGTTCCACCATTTACCTAACCTATGGGTGACCTTGACATTTACCTGTGGGTCCCAACAGCCTCTTTTGTAAAATACAGGCATTATTACAGTATGTTTTGTTTTGCTTTAGGAGTAAATTTATTTGTGCATGTTAAATTATTGTACACAATAAAAAGTGTTCTACAAAAGCAATACTTTAAAAAAAAAATTTATCTTTTATTATCAAGCCAAAACGACATACAAAGCAAAGGTTCCATGCATGGTGTACAATCAGTGACTCACAATATCATCACATAGTTGTATATTCATCACCATGACAATTTTTTAGAACATTTGCATCACTTCAGAAAAAGAGATAAAAAGAATAAAGAAAAACTGATACATACCATACCCCTTACCCCTTCCTCTCACTGACCACTAGAATTTCCATCTACTCAGTATATTTTAACCTTTGTTCGCCTTATTTTTTTTCTATGCCCTTTACCACTCCCTTTCATTGTTCACTGGTATTTCAATCTAATCAATTTGTTTTAACATTTCTTCCCCTATTATTTATTTATTTTTAATCCATATTTTTTATTCACCTGTTAATAGCATAGATAAAAGCAACAACAGACACAAGGTTTTCACAATCATACAGTCACTTTGTGAAAGTTATATCATTATATGATCATCTTCAAGAAACATGGCTACTGGAACACAGCTCTTCAGGCACTTCCCTCTAGCCTCTCTAATACACCTTAAATTTAAAAGGGGATATCTATAAAATGTATAAGATTAACCTCCAGGGTAACTTTTCAATTCTGTTTGAAATCTCTCAGACACTGATACTTTATTTTGTCTCATTTCTCTCTACCCCTTTTGGTCTAGGAGGTTTTCTCAATCCCTTAATGCTGAGTTCCAGCTCATTCTAGGATATCTGTCCCATGTTCCTGGGAGTTTTACACCCCGGGAGTCATGTCCCACGTAGAGAAGGGAGGGACAGTGAGTTTGCTTGCCGTGTTGTCTGAGAGAGGAAAAAAGAGGCCACATCTGAGCAACAAAAGAGGTTCTCTGGGGGCTACTCTTAGGCCTAATTTTAAGTAGGTTTAGCCTATCCTTTGCAGGGATAAGTTTTCATATGAACAAACCCCAAGATTGAGGGCTCAGCCTATTGCTTTGGTTGTCCCCACTGCTTGCAAGAATATCAGGAATTCTCCAATTGGGAAAGTTGAATTTTCCCCCTTTCTTGCAGTTTCACCAACGGGACTTTGCAAATACTTTTTTATTCACTGTTCAAATCAATCATCTATCTTTCCTTCTGGTTTCATTTGTGCCCCCAGCCCTCCTCCCTCTATCATTCTCACATTCAGATTCATTGAGTGTACTAACATTATTGTGCTATAATTGTTAGTATTGTGCTATCCATTTCTGAATTTTTACAATCAGTCCTGTTGCACAATCTGTATCCTTTCAGCTCCAATTACCTAATATCTATCTTATTCCTATCTCCTGATGGCCTCTGTTCTTAACTGAAATTCTCCAAGTTCATTCATTAATGTTTATTCATATCAGTGAGACCTTACAGTATTTGTCCTTTTGTTTCTTGCTAGTCCCACTCAGCATAATGTCCTCAAGGTTCATCCATGTTGTTACATGCTTCATGACTATTCCATCGTATGTATATACCACAGCTTGTTTAGCCACTTATCAGTTGATGGACATTTGGGCTGCTTCCATCTCTTGGCAATTGTAAATAATGCTGCTATAAACATTGGTGTGCAAACATCCATTTGTGTCCTTGCCCTCACGTCCTCTGAATGATATTGCCAGATCATATGGCAATTTTATACTTAACTTCCTGAGGAACTACTAAAGTGCCTTCTATAGCAGTTGTACCATTTTACATTCCCACCAACAATGGATAAGTGTGCCTCTTTCTCCTTATCCTCTCCAACACTTGTTGTTTTCTGTTTTTTTCAATAATGGCCATTCTGGTGGGTGTGAGATGATAATTCGTGGTTTTGATTTGCATTTCGCTAATAGCCAGGGAAGTTGAGCATCTTTTCATATGCCTTTTAGCCATTTGTATTTCCTCTTCTGGGACGTGTCTGTTCATGTCTTCTGTCCATTTTGTAATTGGGTTGTTTGTCTCTCTGTTGTTGAGTTGAACAATCTCTCTATATATTCTGGATACTAGACCCTTGTCTGATATATCGTTTCCAAATATTGTCTCCCATTGTGTAAGCTGTCTTTTTAACTTTCTTGACAAAATTCTTCGATGCATGAAAGGGTTTAATTTTGAGGAGTTCTCATTTATCCATTTCTTTCTTTAATGCTCATGCTTTGAGTGTAAGATCTAGGAAATGGCCTCCTATTATAAGACGTTAAAGATATTTCCCTACATTTTCTTATAAAAGTTTTATGGTCTTAGAGCTAATGTCTATATCTTTGAATCATTTTGAGTTAATATTTGTATAGGGTGTGAAGTATGGGTCCTCTTTCATTCTTTTGCATGTGGATATCCAGTACTCCAAGCACCATTTATTGAAGAGGCTGTTCTGTCCCAGGGGAGTTGGCTTGACTGCCTTATCAAAGATCAATTGTCCATAGATGAAAGGGTCTATATCAGAACACTATTCTATTCCATTGGTCAGTATATATATCTTTATGCCAGTACCATGCTGTTTTGACACTATAACTTCGTAATACGCCTTAAAGTCAGGGAGTGTGAGACCTCCAACTTCATTTTTCTTTCTCAGGATATTTTTAGCTATTCAGGGCACCCTGCCCTTCCAGATAAATTTGGTTATTGGTTTTTATATTTCTGAAAAGTAAGCTTTTGGGATTTTAGTTGGTATTGCATTGAATCTATAAATAATTTAGGTAGAATTGACATCTTAAATATGTTAATCTTCCAATCCATGAACACGGTATGACCTTCCATTTATTTAGGTTTTCTGTTATTTCTTTTAGCAATATCTTGTAGTTTTCTTTGTATAAATCTTTTGAATCCTTAGTTAAATTTATTCATAAATATTTTATTCTTTTGGTTGCAATTGTAAATCGAATTTTTTTCATGGTTTTCCCTTCAGATTGCTCATTACTAGTGTATAGAAACACTAAAGATTTTTGAGTGTTGATCTTGTAACCTGCCACTTTGCTGTACTCATTTATTACCTCTAGTAGTTATACTGTGGGTTTTTTGGGTTTTTCAATATATAGCATCATAACATCTGCAAACAGTGAGAGTTTTATTTCTTCTTTTCCGATTTTGATGCCTTGTATTTGTTTTTCTTGTCTAATTGCTCTGGCTAGAACTTCCAACACAATGTTGAATAACAATGGTGATAGTGGACATCCTTGTCTTGTTCCTGATCTTAGGGAGAAAGTTTTTAGTTTTTCCCCATTGAGGACATAAGCTGTGGGTTTTTCATATATTTCCTTTATTATGTTGAGGAAGTTCCCCTCTATTCCTATCCTTTCAAGTGTTTTCAATAAGAAAGGATGTTGAACTTTGCCAAATGCCTTTTCTGCATCAATTGAGATGATCATGTAGTTTTTCTGCTTTGATTTGTTGATATGGTGTGTTACATTAATTGATTTTCTTATGTTGAACCATCCTTACATAGCTGGGATAAATCTTACTTGGTCATGATGTATAATTCTTTTAATGCACTGCTAGATTCAATTTGCGAGAATTTTGTTGAGGATTTTTGTATCCATATTCATTACAGAGATTGGTCTGTAATTTT
>PVIY010045827.1:0-18823 GCA_004026745.1 Myrmecophaga tridactyla | reverse complement strand
GGGGTTAGGGACCCTATTTCCATATGTCTAGAGCCATTATTGACTCTTGGCCCCTTATACCTCTTAATTCAGCACTTTTCCTACCTGGAAGCAAAGGAACAAGGGATTAGGGAGGGGGCCCCAAGGAGAGGACTGTGTGCTCCCAGGCCTCAGCCTGCAATCTCCTCCCAGGTGCTCTAATAAATGGACCTCCCCTCATCTGCTTTCATTTTGCATACAGAGTCACCTCCCAAATGCAAATTGCCACTTGGGAAAACAGATTAACACAAAGCCCACATTTACTTAAATAGAGGTTCTTCCTCAACCTGAATAAAATTCCCAAGGCATCACGGACATCATCAACACAATCACGCCACCCTCATGGTTCTTCTTTCTGTTGGCAGCTCCCAGATGTAAGTGTCTCAGAGATTCAGACAAGAAGTTAATGGTGTGGGGCGGCTGCCGTGGCTCAGCAGGCAGAGCTCCGACCTGCCGTGCTGGAGGTCTGGAGTTTGATCCCTGGTGCCTCCTGCCCATATGCAAGTTTTAAAAAATAAATAAATAAATAAATAAATAAATAAGTTAATGGTGTGATGGAATGAGAACATGGCTTACTGTGTTTCTACTTGTTCCCAGGTGTCCTGTCTCAAGTACAGTTTCAGGAGTCAGGAGCTGGACTTGTGAAGCCATCACAGACCCTGTCCCTCACCTGTACTACTTCTGGATTGTCTTTAACTGAGTATGGTGTGGACTGGACCAGCCAGGCCCCAGGAAAATTGGCTGGAGTAGGTTGGTCGCATAGGTTATGATGGAAATACACATGATAACCCAGCTCTTCAATCCCGACTCAGCATCTCCATGTATACCTCCAAGAATGAAGTTTATTTAAATCTGAACAGCGTGAGCACTGAGGACACGGGCACCCATTACTCTGCAAGACACAGCGAGGGGAAGTCAGTCTGAGTCAAGACACAAACCTCCCCGGCTGGAAACAGGAGGATGCTGGACTGCAGGAGGGGTTCGCGACCATCAGAGGGGGTGCAGGGACCATCGTGGCTATGCCTGGGTTTCCCTCTTCTTGCTTCAGAATAAGTTACTCCCAGAACAGCTATTACATCTTTTATAAGCAGTGCTATGATATATAAAACATTCAAACTCAGATAAGTATTTTTCTATGTTACCAAATGTATCTTTTATACATACATTCATATATATATGAAATTAATATTTGAAACATATATATAAGAAATAAATGCATATATTCATATATATTTAACACAATTTTATGTAAATTATGGCAATTGTCCAATCTTTGGAATGTGCCTGAAAATGTGAAATGCAGTTGCATTTGCCCACCCTTTGAAGTTGTTTGTTTTGATTTAAATCACATTTCTCAAAATATCCAGGCTGATAATCCCTCATCCACCATCATATAGAGTTGCATGTCCTCTAGAGAATGAGGAGAAGGTAGCAGTGTCAGGTGAGCCCATTTGATCCTCCCTCTCATATGACCTCAAAGACCAGGTCCCAGCACTTACATTAATACACTTACATATCATAAGTCCTTACATAATATTCCATCACTGCATCACACACACACACACTTAGGCTCTCAATATGTAGTATTTGATTTATAGTCTAAAAATATCAGATTCACAATTAATGAATACCTTCCAATTTTTATGTGTATAACAATCGATAACATGTCATGTACTCTTTTTCCCTAAAATCACCAAATTATTTTCTATAAATACAATATTAAACTCTCTGTGATAGTTTCTTTGAAGCAGGTAATGTCACCTGATGAAAGTTGACATAGCCACAGCTTCTGAAGGCAGACTTTCCCTGAAGTCCTCACAGGGAGGGCAGGTCTACCCTGTGCCTCCTGGGCAGACACACTTGCCTCCAACTCCCTACTCCCTGCATCTGGATCTGGGAAGCAGTTTTCTCACAACTGTAACTTGTCTTTAAGGAATGAGAATTCCGGTTGCCTACTGTGCAGGCCCAAGCACACCTATTGGACCCACTGTAAGGGCAGTGGGACTCTTTCAAAACGTGACTTTCACCTGGGACATAAATGCTCCTTGACAATTGGGCTCTGTGAATTCAAGATTTCTGGGGAGATGCTCAGATATGAGCAGATTGGACAGTGGTGGAAATACCATCCATGTGCCCCTGTCCTTCCTTATGATGCAATGCATGGCCTACCATGTATTTTTGCACCTTTCCTAGGGTAGGCTCATTTTTCCAAACTCTGTCCTCCCGAGATGGATGGGATCTATAATATTGTCATAAACTGCCTAGTTCAGAGAACATGTCATGGTGGGTTCATGTGTCAACTTGGCCAGGTGGTGGTACCTGTTTGTCTGATTGGGTAAGTGCTGACCTGTCCTTTGCTATGAGGACATTCATAGAATTAAATCATGATCACTTTACTTTGGCTGCAGCCACAGCTGTTTCCATTTGTAATCAGCCAAGGAGAGGGTCTTCTTTAATGAGTGAGGCTTAACCTAATCACTGGAAGCCTTTTAAGGATGATTCCAAAGAGACAAGTTCTCTTCCTGCTTCAGCCGGTGAGCCTGTCCTGTGGAGTTCATCCAGGCCCTCTATTGGAATCATTAGCATCACAGTCTGCCCTACAGAATTTGGAGTCTATGTTCCCATGGTTACGTGAGACATTTTTCTGAATTTTATATTTATGAATATTGCCTGTTGATTCTGTTTCTCTAGAGAACCCTGACTAATACAACTTGGTACCAGGAGTGGCTCTTAAGAAATAGAATTCTAAAAATAGGTTTTTATGAATCATTTTCTACTCTTACTGGACTCAAATGCATTAAGGACTCTGATTCCCATAATCAGAATGATGTTATCAATCCATGGAGTGAGTTGGCAACAGAGATAGTCAAAATATCACTATTCAGTTCTTCTAATGCTTGTCTTGTATGAAGCCAGGCTCTGGCAGATAATGCTTTTGACATCTTTACAGAGTTTTGTGGAAATAGGAAGTTTAGAGATGTTGGCTGGTTGTTATTAGATACACTATATACATTAATGAGTGAAAGACATGGGCATAAGTCTTCAAGCGAGAATCTTAAGTACTGTCTGAAAGATGTAGAGGTTTCTATGAGTGTCTCTGAAGGAAAATTTTATTTCCTGTAGCCATAGACTTGAGATCTCCAAAAATCAGACTCAGAAACTTATTGTTAGAGTAGCAATTTTACAACATGAATTGAAATCTCTATCTTGGATGGTGTCTGCCATTAAGGTGAGGGTCTTGATTGGAAATGACTGGGACCTTGAAAAATGGGATGGTGACGTATGGATCAATAATGGCTGGAGGTGCACCTTTTACCAGAACAGTGAGAAATACATTTGTGAGATTAGCATTATCATCCCCGAAGAGCTCTATAGCTGCACTTCTCTGTAGGTCAGATATTACTGTAGGAACTGTTGTCACTGAGATTGAATCCTTAAACACAATGGGGATGAGCAGATCCAGAGTTGGCAGAAGTCAGGTGACTTCACTTAATTGCCAAAGACATGGTGGACATGGCTATTATACTAGACAGTAAACTCAAAACAGGTTTCAAAATAATCTGACTCTCAGAGATTTGTGGTGTTGGCTAATAAATCCTGGGGTACCTAAAAATAAAATAGATGAACATTCTACTAAATTCTTATTTGAGCTGTATAAACAAAAGTGTTCTAGGTCAAGGGAACAGAAGTCTAGCTGGAATTGCAAAAACACAGAGTCATGGCCCATTACTCAATTTCCAGACATGAGACAGTTTACAGACTTAGAGGTACTTGAATGAAGGGGAGGTAGGTCTGTTTGGGTGAGAACCCTGTTACACTGCCACAAATCTATACTATTAATCTTCTCCCACCACATCCCCAAGGAGACCAATGGCCTTTTACCAGGGTAACTTCGCACTGGGGAAAAGGAAATTGTCAGATATTTCAGGGATAATTAGATACTGGTTCTGAAGTGACATTAATTCCAGGGGACACAAAATGTCTCTCTGATCCACCAGTGAGAGTAGGAGCTTATGAAGGTCAAGTGACTGATGGAGTTTTACCTCAGGTTCATCTCTCAGTAGATCCAATGTGGCCCTGGACCCATTCTGTAGTTATTTCCCCAGTTCCAGAATGCATAATTGGAATAGACATACTGAGTGACTGGCAGAATCCCTACATTGGCTCTTCAGCTCATGCAGTGAGGGCTATTATGGTGGTAAAAGCCAAGTGAAAGCCATCAGAACTGCTCCTACCTAGCAAAATAGTAAATCAAGAGTAATACCAGATTCATGGAGGGATTGCAGTGATTTCTGACACTCTTAAGTACTTGAAGGATCCAGGGGTGGTGATTCCCACCACATACCCATTCAACTGTCCTATTTGGCCTGCATAGAAAACAGATGGGTCTTGGAAGATGACAGTGGATAATCATAAGCTCAACCAGTTACTAACTCCAATTGCAGATGCTGTATCAGATGTGGTATCATTGCTTGAGCAAGTCAATACATTCCCTGGTACCTGGTATGCAGCTATTGATCTGGGAAATGCTTTTTTTCTTAATAGCTGTTAGTAAGGACCACAGAAACAGTTTGCTTTCAGCTGGCAAGGTCAGCAATATACTTTCACCGTCCTACCTCAGGGAAATATCAACTCTCCAGCCTTATGTCATAATCTTGTCCACAGGGAACTTGATCATTTCTCCCTCCAACAAGAGATCCCACTGATCCATTATATTGATGCTTTCCTGTTGATTGGACCTAGGGAGCAAGATGTAGCAACTACTCTAGACTTACTGGTAAGGCATTTGCATGTCAGAGAATAGGAGAAAAATCCAACAAAAATATAAAGGCCTTCCACTTCAGTGAAATTTCTAGGTGTCCAGTGGTGTGGGCATGTTGAGATATTCCTTCTAAGGTGAAGGATACGTTGCTGCATCTGGCCCCTCCTACAACCAAAAAAAGAGGCACAGTGCCTAGTTTGTCTCTTTGAATTTGGCAACAGCATATTTCTCATTTGGGTGTTCTACTCCAGCCCATTTATTGAGTGACCAGAAAAGCTACTAATTTTGAGTGGGTTTCTGAACAAGAGGAGGCTCTGTGACTGGTCCAGATGGCTGTGCAAGCTGCTCTGCCACTTGGACCATACGATCCAGCAGATCCAATGGGGCTGAAACTGTCAGGAGCAAATAGAGATGCTTTTTGGGGACTTTGGCAGGACTCTCTAGCAGAATTAGAATGCAGACCCTTAGGATTTTGGACCAAAGCCTTATCATCTGCTGCACATAACTACTCTCCTTTTGAGAAAGAGATTTTGACCTGCTACGGGGCCTTAGTAGAGACTGAACGCTTAACCTTGGGCCACCAAGTTACCATGGGGCCTGAGTTGTCTATCATGAGCTGGGTGTTGTCTAATGCACCAAGCCATAAAGTCGGACATGCATGCATCATTCCATCATAAAATCGAATCGGTGTATACGAGATAGGGCCAGAGCAAGTCCTGAAGGCACAAGTAAGTTACTATGAGGAAGTGGCTCAAATTTCCATGGTCTCCACTCCTGCCACATTACCTTCTTTTTCCCAGATCAAAGCTATGGCCTCTTGGGGAGTTCCTTACAGGGAAATTTAATGAGGAAACAGAATTTGGCCTTGCTAACAGATGGTTCAGCACGATATGCAGGTACCACCCAAAAGTGCACAGCAGCAGCACTACAACCCCTTTTTGATGTGTCCTTGAAGGACAGTGGTGAGGGGAAATCCTTCCAGTAGGCAGAGCTTTGAACAGTGCACCTGGTTGTTCATTTTCCTTGGAAGGAGAACTGGCCATCGAGGCATTTGTATACTGACACATGGGCTGTTGTTAATGGTTTGGTTGGATTGTCAAGGACTTGGAAAGAACATAGTTGGGAAATTTGTGACAAGAGTTATGGGGAAGAAGTTTGTGGATAGACCTTTCTGAGTGGGCTAAAAACATGAAGATACTTGTGTTCCATGTGAATGCACACTAGAGGGTGACTTCAGCAAAGGAAGGTTTTAATAATCAAGTAAATAAGATGACCCATTCTGTGGATACCAGTCAGCCTGTTTTCCCAGCAACTCCTGTTATTGCCCAATGGGCTCATGAGCAAAGTGGTCACGGTGGTAGGGATGGAGACTATGTATGGGGTCAGCAACATGGACTTCCACTCACAAAGGCTGGTCTGGCTACAGCCATAGCTGAGTGCCTAATCTGCCAGCAGCAAAGACCCACACTCAGTCCCTGATATGGCACCATTCCCTACTACATGGAGGCATGTAGATTACACTGGACCACTAACTTCATGGAAGGGGCAACAATTTGTTCTAACTGGAATAGGCACATACTCTGAATATGGGTTTTCTTTCCTTATAAGCAGTTCCTTTGTCAAAACTACCATCTATGTGCTTACAGAATGGCTTATCCATTGTCATGATATTCCACAAAGCATTGCTGGTCAGGGAACACAATTCACAGCAAATTAAGTGTTGGACTGGGTAAACACTCATGGAATTCTCTGGTCTTACCAAGTTCCCTATCATCCAGTAGTACAGTGGAATGGCCTTTTGAAAACTCAGTTACAGTGCCAGCTAGGTGGCAATACTTTGAAGGGCTGGGACAATGTTCTCCAGGAAGCTGTGTATGCTCTGAATCAGTGTCCACTTTATGTGTTCTTTCTCCCATAGCCAGGATCTATGGGTCCAGGAACCAAGGGGAGTAAATGGTCTCCTACTACCCACTATGAAAAATTTTGCTTCCTGTCCCTGTGAACCTGGACTGTGCCAATCTACAAGTTTTAGTTCTAAAATGGGGAGTGCTTCCACCAGGAGAAACAACAATGATTCCATTGAACTGGGATGTAAGACTGCCACTTGGTCATTTTGGGCTACTCATGCCCCTGGATCAACAAGCCAAGAAGGGAATTACATAACTGGCTGGAGTGATTGACCCTGACTAGCAGGAGGAAACAGGAGTGCAACTGCAAAATTGAGGTAAAGAAGAGTTTGCCCAGAATATAGAGGATGCCCTAGGGTGTCTTTTAGTACTACCATGCCCTGTGACTAAAATCAATGGAAAACTGCAACAACCCAATCCTGGCAGGACTACTAATGGCTCTGAAACTCCAGGAATGAAGATTTGGGTCACGCCACCAGGCAAAGAACCACAGCCAGCTGAGGTGCTTGCTGAGGGTAAAGGGAATTTGGAATGGGCAGTGGAAGTAGGTACTGATAAATATGAACCACGACCACATGATCAGCTAGAGAAATGAGGACTGTAATGCTGTTTTGTTCATAGTTATACTATTAATAGTTAATAATTGTACTATTTAAAGGTTAAGATATCAAGTTGAAGAATGAATATTACACAAGGACTTGCATCTTATGCTGGAGAGATTTCATGTGTTTCTGCTTATATGCCCGTTGAGTACTGTTAGGTGAAGAAAAATGTATCTTATTGTTTTCTATTTAGAAATTAGGTGTGGCTTAAGGTGATGAGTATATCTGCCAAGTTGACAAGGGATGGACTGTAATGGTCAGGTTCATGTGTCACCTTGGCCAGCTGGTGTTACCTGTTGGTCTGGTTGGGCAAGTGCTGGCCTGTCTTTTGCTATGAGGACTTTTTATATAATTAAACCATGATCATGTTGGCTACATCCACAGCAGATTCTATTTGTAATCAGCCAATGGGAGTGTCTTCTTTAATGAGTGATTCTTAATCTAATCACTGCAAGTCTTTTAAAGAGGATTCAGAAGAGACAGGTTCTCTTCCTGCTATAGCTGGCGAGCCTCTCATGTGGAATTCATCCAGACCCTACATAGGAATCATAGTTTCACAGTCTGCCTTACAGATTTTGGGCTCTACATTCCTACAGTTACGTGAGACACTTTTTAAAATTTTATATTTATGAATATTGCCGGTTGATTCTGTTTCTCCAGAAATCCCTAACTACTACAGGATGTCTGCAGGTTATGGATGTTATTCCTCAATGAAGAGAAAAAAGGTGGCTTTGGACAATCATTACATGAAGGACTTTGTCTTATACTTTCTATTGGATCTCCCCATTGCCTATAGGATGTTGGCTTTGTTTGCTTTCCCCTGCAGATTGTTTTCTTTTGTGGTGCATTTAGGTAGTTGGTTGAGAATAAATTTATACAATTCGTGCTGTTCTTCTCTCGAAGCAGCACTGAGTGATGAGCATTTTTTTCGGTACGGTTTAGTTTTAGGTTTTTTTTTGTGGATTCTACATAATCCTGGAGGAAAACCTAAAAACTGACTAGATATGACCTATGTGATATTCACTCTCATGACTCAGAGTTTGGAAACTTATTAACTATAACTATTTAAACTTCTTACTACCTTATTTGGAGTCTTGTCATTACTACACCAATTAGAGTTTAGTTTTGATCCTATTTTTTACAGCAACTCTTTGTCTAGATTTTAAGGTTTTTATTTGTTCTGCAACATCATGTATTCAATGTTTCGAGTGCCACCTGACAATTTGCAGGTTCTCCAGATCTCTCAATTTTGTTGTTCATATAAGGAAAGAACAAGATTTTTCTCACATACTACATGTCCATGAGGAGTTGCAGATTGTTGTGGGGCACACCGAAAGAGAAGCCACATAATTCAAAACTGCAAGGTAATTTGGAGTCTTTATTAGCTGGCCAGCGACTGCCTCAGAAACTTCCAAGAAGGAAGATTCAGAGAGCAGGCCCCAGAGGTTTTCAATGTGTGCATATAAAGGTTAAAATCATGTTGTGGTTTTACAGTTGCTAGCAAGCAAGCATATCATAGAAACAGAAAAATGCCATTAGCTGTTGCCAAAATACATCCCATTCTCTCAGTTTCCTAACATTGGTCTTGGGGACATCCCCCCCCAATGTCGTGGGGACTTTCCCTGCTTCAAGCTGACTGATTGCTCCTGCCTGGGCCTGATTGGTTGCTCCTGGACCTCCACACAGATAGCATTGTAATGCAGATAAATTGGAAACAATAAAAATACCCATCAACAAGTCAAAACATAAGCAAATTTAGGGAAAAGGATTTATTCAAATATTACTTCATATTCAAACAAAGATCCTTTTTGTTATTTTGCTAAAGCTGTTGGAATGTATAAGAAATGGATTGACCTTTTAAAAGGGAATTTGTTTTAATGACAATTTACAGATCTTTTAAAGACATGCCATTAGCTTTCATCTGGGTTCCTTTGTCAAATGAGAAGACATCAGATGATGTCTGCTGGATTACTCTCTTGGCTTCTGGTTTCAGACAGCATTTCCCGGGACATTTTCTCACTGATTTTCCAAACATTGAACCAATATCAGCTCTGAGTTCATTACTTCTCTTCTGACTTCTCATTTTAAGCCTTGAGCTGATTAAATTAAATACCACTCATTTAGGGAGGCAACTGCAGATGTTATCACCCATAGATGAAATTCACATACTGATGATTTTAGTCCACATCAACAGAAAAACTGGCCATCACCACATGGCCAAGATAACACCTGATTCTAATGATCACAGAACCCACCCTTAAACTTGGGAGCAATGCAAATCCCCTTAAGCCATTTCTAAATTAGAAACAATAACAGACATGCTTTTCACCTTACAATGATCATCTTACTTTTTGCAGCATACTAAATCTTTCCATATTCAAAATACACTCATGAAATCACTATCTCACAAAAGCCTTAAAGTATTTCAGTAACAATAAAAATTCAACACAAACTCAAAAACAGTGCAAATCTCATTAAAGTCAATTGTAGGTGTGGTCTGTCCTAAGGCAAAATTCTCTTGGCTCTGGAGTTGTAAACTTAGAGCTAGTTTTATGCCTCTAATATGAAAAGAAGAAAAAGCCATAGGATATATAATCCCACTGCTGTAGGGATAAATTGGAAGGAAAACAGTGGTCACCAGACTTAAACATTTCAGGAAAACTTCAGGGAAATCTCACTAGATTTCAAAGTCCTGCAGTCATTCAACCTTGAAGCTTTAGAAAGCAGAAATCCCACTCTTTTCATGGACCTGTGCATCAACCCTGTTCACTAAAAACTCTGGGATAAGGATTGCAAGATTGGACAAAATGGAGAAACCATCTCTTTAGCACACTGCTCATGCATCAGAGTGGCACAAGGATTCTCTTTCATCTCTGCGACACATGCTCAAGCCCTTCAGTTAAATGGGGTAGCACCAAGTTTCCTCCCCCATTCCCCATGGAATATGTTCCACCATCTCTAAAGACTGGGGCAAAAGAACTCTTTCTGAACATCCAGGAAGAAGGCCCACTCCTTGCGTTTGTGTAAACTCACTGCCTGTATGTGTTTGTGTGGGTCACTTTCCTGGCCCAGGGTTTCTTGACTTCAGAGTCTAGCTTTCAAGGTTCTGCCTATGAATTTTATTTTCTTTTAATTCACTTTTTATCTTTCCCTTTGAATGCAGCCTGACAGTGGTTCATAAGTTCTTGCAAAAAAATTGTAGCCTCAGCATGTAGCGTAAAGGGGATCAGATTATCTGATAAAAGGATTTTCCTCAAATCCTTTCTGGGTAACTTCATCTCCATTCTTGGCTTGTCCTATAATGAGTGACAGTTCAGTGTTTGGTTAAATCCAAATTTGAGCTATTATTCTCTGGGGTCTAACGTTCTGGAAACCCAGAATTTTTCAGAACATGAATATCAGTTTCCTTTTACACAAAAATTCAGTTCTTAGCATACCCATTTCTTGTTGCATTCAAGATATGAGATAGACAGACATATTTAGAGATGAATGGATTAAACCCAGTAAATGTTCATGTGAAGGAATCAAGGGTAAATGTTTTTGACCTTTGCTAGTTACATAGGTATGAGGTGTCAGGTCAGCGTGAGGACAACTGATGTACAATTGCTCCTTTCACCTGTTATTGGGCAAACCTCAGTCAAATTATTTGGAGCTCTACCAGCCAACTTAATATTGTCTTCTACTATACCTCTAAGATTTCACTTTGAATCACAGTGTTTGTTTCAGCTATTTGACATTCCTCTTTCAAAAGAATATGCAGGAGCAATAGCATTTCTCACCCCAAGTAGCTTCACTATCTGTGGATCAAGAAATTCTATTAAAGTTAAAACTGAAATTGAAGAAGAGCTAAAATTCCTGGACAAAGAAATTTTGGAAACTACTGCAGCACAGGCTTTAAACATCACACATCTCCAGTACTTAGCTCTGCTAACTGAGAAACTCAGTATAAGACCACATGGCCCATCTTGGAGAAAGAGCACCATGGGAACTGTGTGAACATGCGTATAGCATTACAAATGTTCCTCCGTCATATAAGGGATACTTCAAATGGAGACTGGAGTTCATGACAGCAGCTGGAATAAGATTTTAGTGTCTCTGGTTTTCCTGTAGCAAATGATTTTGGGGTTGAGAAGATGTGGTCAAGAAACCTTGAGTGCACTACTGCAGATTGACATGATATAACTGAAGAATATTAAACAGTATATCAATCAAGTAGATAGCTGGGGCCCTGTCTTTCACTTTGAATCAAACAAGGAAAAAACAAAACATGGATTCATTGCAGAAGAGAGTAATGACATTTATATCCTGCCAACAGTGATACCCCTGTGCAAGCCAGTCCCCTGAGTCTCCAACTGTGACCACTTCGTGGCACACAGAGAACTTACCAATGTCTCTTGGTCCTGAGTCCTGGTAGAAGATTACAATGGATCCTGAAGAGGTCAAAGGCTTTCATAGCAATGGAGCTGGAGAGAAGAGTGGAAAACTCTTCTAATTCTGACATTGTGCATGATGAGAATGAAGAAATGCTTGAGGACATGGAAGAGAGTGTTGTGACTTCAATAATCTTGCCAACCAGTGAACCATTGGAGGCATTCCCTGAAACCACAGCTCCCTTGCTTCCACATAACACTGGCACTTCCTTTCTGGAGATGAGTGAACCTGAGTAGAAATGGTGAAAAATTCAATACTACCACATCCTTGTATAACCTGATGAAGAGGAGGTAAAGCTGCAACAAGTGAATCTATTGGATTTTAAGAGGCGGTTACCTGCACTGGAACCCACAAAACTGCTTCTGAGTGAAGGGGAGATAAGTGCAAAGAAAAGGGGTCTTATGGAAACCCCTCACTTGCCTGAGAAAAGAAAGTCATCCCCCTCTCTGAGGGCAAATTAATTCTGATGATTGGAGCAGCTGCTGTTGTTTCTACCTCAGTAGTATCAATGAGGGTGACATTTCATCTGAGAAAGAAATAGCAGCTTTCTCAACAGGGAATGAAGATAAAAAGTATCTCAGGTTTTAGTGATATTGCCTGGAAATTGAACCACTAACAGCTGATTGGACATTGTCGAAAATTTTGGGATCATTGGGGATTTCAATAAGGATAGATCCATACATTAGAGCTTGAGGTAAAAGGAGTTCCCATTTGTCTGATTATAATTCAAAGCTCTAGCCTCACAGTAGAGTCAGAAACCTATGAATAAAGTTCTCTCCCTACAGGAAGGTTTCTCAACCTTGTCATTATTGACATTTGCACATTCACTGTCGTGAGGACTGTCCTGTGCCATCCCTCACCTCTACCCACTAGAGGACAGTAACATTCTCTCACCTTCAGTGTGATTACCAAAATGGTCTGCAGACATTGCCAAATGTCCCCTTGGGTGGGGGAAGTAGACACTCCCATGCTTAGAGCCAGTGCTCTAGAGGTTCAGGTTAAGTTAGGAGAATCTGGGATAGAAATTCCAAGGCAAGAGTTCTTTAGCTGTGGGCTCTTTACCATCAGCCTTTTCAGCTATTTTCCCCTTGGAATTCCATCTTTCCTAATGAGCAGGCTGTGTTTTGCAGCCACTCTTTTTTGGCTCTTCTTCTCTTCCTCTTTCTTAATATGGTATTATGTAGCATGCTCTCCCGTTATATCTCATCTGCCTCTTGGATACTGCAATGCTTCTCTTCACATTAGGCTCCATATAAGGTCCCATTTCAGAGGACAGTCTCTGTACTATTGTTCAGATACATCAAGTCCCTGAAATTTTTGAAAGTCTGACCTTTTAAAAATGCTGCCTTTAGCAATGTTTTAAAAAGTTATGTGTGAAATAAAATAAAATTATCTATCATTCCATTCCACTGATTTCAAGTTCGTGTACCCTTTGTCATTTAGAGGCAGTAAGATGGTTTTCATGACCTTGGGGTCTCCTCCAGCCCATTTTGTCTATAGTAAACTTCCTCAGTTTATGGTTGCTTGACATCAGTGTCTCTGTCTTGGGTGGATGCCCATTCGTACCCCTGGCAGATATTTTTTTTGTATACATAGCCTCATTCTGACTATTAGGCACACAGCTCCTATGCAGATCTCTTGTCATATGTTAATGATTTTAATACTTGGGCTTACAAATTGAATTATTACCCTTAATAAATACTTAAAGTCTCCTAAATTGCATTGAAATAAAAAATGTGAAGAGGTTCGGATTTCAAGACTGAGGCTACCCTAGAGATTATAGAGATCTCTTCCAGATATCAAGGATAGAGGTTTATTCATCCAAACACTTCACAAATAAAAGCCAACATGATCCCAACCAGTATATGCTAACGGTATGAGCAAAATTTCCTATCATCTGTTCTGATCCCATCCCAAAAGGAATGGTGGAACTGTGTACTTTTATGCCTAAGTATCATAGCATCACTAGGCAAAATACATGCTTGTTAAAAATTCATTTCAGATTTATCTTAGTATATGTAACAAATTAGGTTTTACATAATGAAATTCATAATAAAATTACTTTACCTACATTGTTCACCTAAATAAATAAATAAATAAATAAATAAAATGAAAAATAATAATATATACATAGGAATAAATATAATGAAAAGTGCTAACATTTATTCTTTGCCTGATTGATTTTATTATTCAATGAATTCAGTAATGAGCTAAATGAATAGTAGAACATTTAATGTTTATGTTTCAGAACACTTAACCATAAGATAATACTATGCCCAAAGTAATCTACTATTTAAACATTATTACTCTTTTAATATTTACAGCAGATTTATTTGCACAAACTGACAGACTGGTCCTAAAACTCATGTTGTTGCAAGGGAGCAATATGAGACAAAAAATTATATAAAGACCTACTAGATATCATATTTCCCCATCTCAAAACTTGCTACAATTCAGTGGTATTTAGGAAAATGTGGTACAGAAAAAGGATAAAATGCAGGTCAATTAAATTAAGAATTCAGAGTCAAAAAAAGAACCCAATAATCTATGATGAAATTCTTTTGACAATGGTGGCAAAACCATTCAATGGATAAAAATGGGCATTTCAGCAAATGGTGCTGAACAGCTAGGAAGCCAGATAGAAAAGGATGAATTTGGAGTGCTACCTAACACTATTCACATAAGTTAACTCAAAATGTTTCACAGAGTTAAATGAAAGAACAAAAACTCTACCTCCCAGAGAAGAGAACATAAAGTAAATTTTCATGACCATCAACTTCAATGTCTATTTAGAATGAAATCATTTGTGTGAGGAACAAAAACACAATACATAGGGGGCTGCAAGTGTAGTTTCATAATAGAATGCTTGTTTAACATGCTAGAGATGCGGGCTTGATTCCCAGTCCATGCACTTCCCCCACAAACAAACAAGCCCATTAGTACCTCAGGCTGGTATGTTTTTTACATACATAGCTTCATTCTGACTATTAGGTACACAGCTTCTAAGCAAACAAAAGCAAACAAATAAACAAAAATTAAACAAATGGTGCTGCAATAACAGGATACACACATGGAAAAATAAGGGAATGTGACCCACCATATAGCGTAAAAAAAGTAATAGATAAATTGGGTTTCATCAAAATTATGTGTGATTCAAGGCAGTCACCATCAGTGTGTAGGTGCAATTTTAGAATGGGGGAAAAGCATTTCTAAATAGGTTTTTGTTTGTTAAAACTGCTGGAATGTAATAAACAATAAATGGATTGGTTTTCTCAATGAGGATTGATTAGGATACAAATTCACAGTTGTAAGGCCATGGAGATATGCAAATTAAGATATTAAGATGAAGATACCTTCTCTGAGGAAATGCTGTTGGCACCTGGGTTACTCTGTCACAATGAAAGGCACATGGCAAAGTTTATTGGTCCTTTTTCTTACTGAGCTTCCTGCAAAATGCCTCTGGGCATTTCTCTCCTGGGATGGGTTTCAATGGCTGTCTCCAAATGTGTCTGGGCATTTTCCTCTAAGATCTTTGGGCTCCTACTATCTTTTATCCTCTCACGAAGGACTGTAGTAAAGCATTAAGATCCACCTTGCATTGGGTGGGTCACAATTCCATGGAAACAATCTAAGAAAAAGGTCCCACACACAACAGTTCTTCACCCACTGGGATATATTAAAATGATATAGACTTCTCTGGGACACATATCAGATTCAAACCAATACACAAAAAGCATATAACTAATCATGGGCTTATATTTAAACTTATATTCAATCTTCTCTGTTAACCAAAATAAAAAGAAGGAAAGAAGATATTCAAATGCTTAAAATATATATGGAAAAGAGTGTGGAATGATTTGCCTTCTTCTTTGCTCACTGCCTTCATTTTTTGATTACATAGGTTCTGATGAGAATTTGGCACTGAGTAAAATTGCATCTTCCCTGTATCTAGCAAATTGCTTTTCATTGCAGACGTCAGGGCTCTCACCTTCGCATTTGGTAGTGGAATCAATATAAAATGGGTTGCAATGTTCTCCATGTTCTGAGCTTGTTCTGAATTTGTTCTGAGCTTCTTGGAAGTGCTTATTCATGCATTTTGCTAAGTTTGAGAAGTTCTCTGCCATTATTTCTTTGACCATTCTTTTTCTCCCTTTCTATTTTCCTTCTCCTCAGATTATAATGTGCATATTGATGTTTTTGATGGTGTCCTATAGTTGCCTTAGGCGATTTCTGCTTCACACTTTTTTCTTTCTGCCATTAAGCCTGACTGATTAAAATGTTTTGCTTCCAGTTAACAGATTCTACATTCTGTCATCTCTGCTATTTATGCTCTTCAGTCTCTCCTGGGCAATTTCATTTCACTTATTATGATATACAACTCCACTAGTTTTGTTTGGTTCCTTTTTGAAATTTCTATCTCTTTACATATATACTAATATTGCTCACTCATGGTTTTCTGATATTCTTTACTTCTTTCCATGTACATTTCTTCATCCTCTGAGCATTTTAAAATAAATTTTTAAAAATAATTTGTAGTTTTCTACATCTATATACTTCTTCCTTGGTATTTTCTATATTTTATCCTTTACCTTTTGATGTGTCATCATGTCCTTTTCTTTGTGTTTTGTACTCTTGGGTTGCACACTGTACATTTTAATATTTTACATGTTATTCATGAAATTTATTCCATGAGATGTCTGTTTCTTGGTTTTATAACTAGCTAGGGATAAGGTAGAGATTTTCGGTAAGTTCACCCATCCTAGCAGGAAGATTAGGCAAAAAAAAAGCAGAATGAATGGTTTCTCTGTCTTTCTGGGTCTTTGTTCCTGACTGCTACCTCTGTATTTTTCACTTTCATTTCATTGTCGCATTGTAGTATTGACAGGGATGCAAATTCTTGGAGGAGTGTCAAGTGAGGGAGGATATTCCTAAGTTAGTCTTTCCTAGCAAAAATAAGGTTAGAGACCAATGAAAGCGATAAAGACTAGTGTTAGCATGCCCTTGAGAAAGTGATGAGTAAGAGCTCCATAATATTCTGTGATGGTTTCCCAAGGCTGAGCTTTCTGAGCCTGCCTGGCCAATGCAGCCATCAGCAAACTGTCCTTTCCAGCCCTAGGAAGTGCTGAATCTTTATAATGAATTCACTCAATCTGTGAGGGTTGAAACAATTTATGCCACCACCTTTGTTGGAGTGGTGTTCAAACAATGGCTGTCGTTACTTTTTTGGTGTGGGGTTGAAACAATAGCTGTCCTTAGGCCTGGGAACCAGTGAACAAAATTCACTGATAAAAAACTGTGGAAAGTGATAAGTATTCGTTTAGCCTTTAGAATTTCAAAATAGTTGTTTGAGAATAATTCTGCCTTCTGGTGTCCCAGAGGGAGAAGATGCAAGGAAGGGGGCAGAAGGAATATTTGATGAATTAATGGCTGGAGATTTTCAAACTCTTATGAAAGGCATTGGTATTCATGTGGAAGAATCACAAGATACCCCAAACCAAATAAAACTGAATAGACCTACTCCAAGATACATACTAATCTGAATGTTGAAAGTAAAGAGAGAATTCTGAAAACAGCAAGAGAAAAGAGAGGCATTATACAAGGAAAGGCTGATAAAACCAAGCCCTGATTTATCATCAGAAACTATGTATACAAGAAGGCTCTGGTATGATACATACTAGATACTGAACGAGTAAACCTGGCAAAACTCTACTTTCAGAATGAAGGAGGTTTTAAGATATTCACAGATAAACAGAAGCTGAGAGGGTTTATTAACAAGAGGCTTACCCAACAAGAAATACTAAAGGTAGACTTTCAGGCTGAAAGGAAAAGAAAGGAGACAGAGTCTTGGAGTAGTGTGCAGAAATGAAGAGCACCAGTAAAGATAAATAAAGGGCAAAAATACAGACAAAAATAAGAAATGACGTGTGAAAGCCCAAGGATAAAATAGCAGTAATTTCATTGAATATTACAGGTATAAACTCCCCACTGAGACTCAGATCAACAGAATGGATATATATATATAAGCCATACATATGTATATATGTATTCTTCAGAAATCTCACCTTAGGCCCCAGGATACAAACAGGTAGAAAGTAAAAGCCTGGAGAAAGATATTTAAGGCAAATAGTACATTAAAAAGCTGAGGAAGCTACATTAATAGCAATCAAAATTTTATTTTAAATAAAAAGCTGCACTGAGACAAATGACATTGCATCTTAATAAAAGTGAAAATATATCAAGAAGAAATAAGAATCATCAATATATGCACATTTCCTTCAACAAAACTGAAGGAAGAATTAGAAATATTTAATTTTTAGAAATCTTGTTACACCACTGTTGTCAATACATGAAACATTTAGGAAAAGAATCAATAAGGAAACAGAGAACTTGAGTGATTTGATAAATGAATTAGACCTAATAGAAATATACAAACAGTGCACCCCAAAAAAGAAGGATATATTTTCTTCTCAAATTCACATGGATCATTTTCCAGGATAGACAAATTATTGGGTCACAAAGAAGTTTCAATAAATACTAAAAGATTGTAATTATTGTAATTATACTTATAATACAAAAAGATTATAATTTTTTCTGATCATAATAGAATGAAGTTGAAAATCAATAACAGGTAGAGAAGTAGAATATGCATACATTTAGGGAGGATAACAAATACACTCTTTTTTTTTCACATGGGCAGGCACTTGGAAATGAACCTGGGTTTCTGGCATGGCATGTGAAAACTCTGCCACTGCACCATGATTATCCAACAAATACACTCTTAAACAAACACAGGGTCGAAGAAATGACGGGAGAAACAGTAAAATTTTTGAGATAAATGAAAATGAACACAGCATAGCAAAATTCATGCAATGTAGTAAAGGCAGTGCTGAGAGGGAAATTTATAGCCCTAAGTATGGCATTAAAAATGTAGAAATGTACAATCAATGGCTCACAATTTGGATGTTTACATGTTTTGTGAATATATAATATATATCAACAAAAAATCAATAGAGAATAAAGCTGAGACTTGAATCCTAGGTAAAAAGTAGAAAGACATAATCAAAAATCTGAACAGCAAATATGGAGGAAATAGGAAAAGAACA
>PVIY010045826.1:0-18836 GCA_004026745.1 Myrmecophaga tridactyla | reverse complement strand
CTAGGATGACACAGGAATCTTCATTCAACTCACCTATTGTATTTGCACTCAACCTATAAATCTTCATTTGATTCAAAAGCATATCATGAAAAATCTCTTCACATATTCTGCTGAGTTCCAGGTACTTTGCTTCTCTGTGTTTCCCAGATAATGCAACCTAGCAGCCTGCTAAAGAAGGAAAGGCTCTCTAACTAACTTGGTGAATATGTGCTGGGTTCCAGTCATCCCACTTTCTCTATTTAAGGTTTTACGAAAATTTTTTGTTTTGATAATTTTTTTTCCTTAACAAATGAGTTTAATTGAATAATTGGTGTACAATAAATTGTACCCTTGTAAGGTGTACAGTTTGAATTTTGACAGAATTGTGTATATACCCTTGAAGCTACACAGCCAAGAGACAGGACGTTTCCATCCCTCCAAAGATAACACATACCCTCTACAGTCACTCCTTCCCTCCATCCTCAGCCTCTAGGCAACCGCTATTCTGTCCTTTGTCATGAAAGGCTAGCTGCATTTTCTAGAATTTCATATAAATGGAATTATGTATGTATTATTTTGCGTGAGACCTCTCTCACTGAGTAGAGTAGTGATTTTGGGATCCATATTGTTGCTCTCTCACCACTTGGTTCCTTTATAGTGCTGATTAGTATTCTGCTGGGATATAACACATTTTTATTTATTCATTTCCCTGTTGAGGACATTTGTTTCCAGTTTTTTGCTATTCTGAATGAAGTCGCTATGAATATTCATATACAAGACTTGGTGTGTACATGAGTTTTCTGTTTTTTCTCTTTGGTACCTGGACTACTTAATTTTTTTTTGTTTTGTTTTTTCCCCCTTTTAACCAAACTTCCTGCCTGGAGTTAACATTAGGCTTGACAGTCTACAGTTTCTAAGCCCTAACTTATTCCCCATTTTGAAAATTGCAGCAAAAGTTATCACCTCCAGCCTTTTGGTGTATTTTGATAATCCTCAAAATTTTCCTTTTATAAGTTCTCTCAACTTTTGGAATAAATTGATCCATTTAGAGAATTTATTCTCTTTTAGTTAGCAGGTATAGGGAAAAATAATATTGAGCAGTTATATCATATGTCAAATTAAGCCCTTTATGTGTGTTAACTACTTTCCCACTTACAATAATCATATCGGAGGTGCTATTTTAACTTTATTTCCTTTATACATGAAAAACTGGAGCATAGAGAGATGAAGTAATTTGTCTAAATTCTGACAGTTGGTGATCCGGTAAGCCAAGTTTTTAAGCTGCCTTCTCTCTGAAATTGAAGTCCAAGCCATTTCTCAATATTAGGTTGTGGTAGTTAGATTCAGTTGTCAACTTGGCCAGGTGAAGGCACCTAGCTCTGTTGCTGTGGACATGAGCCGATGGTACCTAAACCTTTGCTGATTACATCTGCAGTCAGCTAGGAGGTGTGCCTGCTGCAATGAATGATGTTTGACTTAATTGGCTGGTGCTTAAATGAAAGAACACAACGTAGCACAGCCCAAGCATCTTGGCATACCTCATCTCAGCACTCACAGCTCAGCCCAGGCCTTTGGAGATGCAGAAAGGAATCACCCCGGGGAAAGTTGTTGGAACCCAGAGGCCTGGAGAGAAGGCCAGCAGAGACCATCCTGTGCCTTCCCATGTAAGAAAGAACCTCAGATGAAAGTTAGCTCCCTTTCCTCTGAAGAACTAATGAAATAAATCCCCTTTTATTAAAAGCCAGTCCCTCTCTGGTGTGTTGCATTCTGGCCGCTAGCAAACTAGAACAAAGGTGGACAGTGGCAATTATGATGAGGAAACTGGGCATGCGATGTGGTGAGAATTTATAAGGAAGAAAGAGGAGCTGATGGCTAATGTGGGACTTGAAAGCTTGGAATGAATTTGAACTTTTTGGATTTGGGACAAAAACAATATGAAGTTCAGGTGGAGAGGTAGCATGAGCAAAGGCAGGGACAGGAGAGCCATGCAACTGCAAGGGAAAATGTGGCCCATAAGGTTGGATACAGGGAGGCAAGACAGGTTAGACCAATAGTGGTCTTTGGGTGTCAGACCAGGGAGCCCAACCCTGACCATATTAGTGTTGTACAGTGTGAAATACTCAGAACTGTGCTTTAACAACAACATGGTGACTTTAATGGAGCAAAGGGGGAAGACAGTCAAAGTAGGAAAGCCAGTCAAGAAACTGCTATAGTTAGGAAATTAAAAAGAAGGTGAAATGGGCCTGAGTCAGAGTGGAGTCAGGGGCAGTTTATACTAGAAGAATCAAGCAAATTCTGCTGAATATCAGAAAACCAAGTTCAGATGATTTATGCATTGTCTTCTGTGTTTGGCTCTCCACATTAATATAAACAAAGGTCAAAGTACTTAATTGCATCTAAACTCATTGACAGTTTCCTAATTTTTTCAATTTATAAACTACAGAGTACTCAAATTATGCCTTTTGCATGTAGAAGAAATTAAAATGTAAATCAATTGAAATTATATATTTATTTAACTTATTAAATATACTGTTTTTATCCTTACTTGGGTAATACCACACTAGTAACCCTTTAAGAGATTTCTAAAGTTTAAATATAAATTTGAAGAGCTAATGAAATACCCACAAATATTTAATTTATGAAGTATAATACACATGAACTGTAATGAACAGATCTTAATTAATTTTGACAAATGTAAGCTGTCTATAACCTTCACCCCTGTCAAAATAAAGAATGTTTTTATCTCCCTAGAATTTGCTCTCATGCCCTTTCCAGATGATCCCTGCACCTCTCCCTACCCCACGATTTCTTTTCTGATTTTTGTCACCATCGATTGTTTTTGACTATTCTTGAATTTCACATAAATGGTATCATGCAACCTGTACGGTTTTGTGTCTAGCTGTATTCACTTTAACATTCTGTTTTAGACATTTGTCCAGGATTATTGTATGAATCTGTAGTTCCTTCTTTTTTATTGCTGAGTAGCATTCCAGTATATGGACAGACCATTGTTTCTTCAGCTATTTTCTTAGTGATTTGGGTTGTTTCCAGTTTTGAGCTACTAGGAAAAGGGCTGCTGTGAACATTTTTGTGCAGGTCTTTTTTTGAACATATCTTTGGACAAATATCTAAGGGTACAATGTCTGGATCATATGGTAGCTGTATGCTTTACTTGATAAGAAACTGCCACAACTGTTTTCCAAAGTAATTAGTTTTTTTTTTCAAATACAATTTTGGATTTTGTGGTTGTGGGCCTCTTGTTTAAATAAAACCTACAAGATTAAGAATGCAATATTAAAATACGTACAATGAGATTTCCTTCTAACATAATGCATTGCAATTGCAGATGGCTACCTCGCCTATCAACACCATTTTCCCATAATAATGCTATAAATTAGGGGTGACTCCTGAACCCCTTCTGTTAAGGACTTCAGTATCTAAAAGGTGGACATGAACCCCCTCCCCGAGGTGTTCCGAAGAGTTGCCTAAAGGAAAAACATGCTGTAATGTCACATAAGTTAATAATTTTAAGGAGCCTATAGGTCTGACAGTGGAATTAAGTGCTTAACAATAATTCAGAAATGGCTTACAGAAACTTAAAAATGTGAATCATTTAGTCGGGCTGAAATTATGCTCCTGACATGTATGTGTGACACATGAGAGTACTTACCTGGGAATTTATTACCAGCTTCTGAGCAAACAAAGCCTGACCTACATTTGACTAAAGTCAGCTGTCTTTGGTTAATCCTAGGGGCTTCTTTTTATTAATGTCACAATTGCTAATGTGGTATAACATTGTCATTACTGAATAGCACAGCGGGATGAGCTGCAGCTGTTATTTCTCTTTTTGAAACCTACTGAGTCATTAAAACTGAGTTTGGGGGAATACAAGTTGTAAAGATTATTCAAATTCTGATTGAGAAATAGGACTACTGGGAAATTGTAGGTACATAAAGTAAAACTTTGAATCAATCAAAGTTCTTTTTTTTTTTTTGATGAGGCTTGAATGTTCAAAATTGTTCTTCATGTTTAATTTGAAATCAGGTGTCAAGGAAATAGGAGATGAACATAAGAAAATAAAAGAACAATAATAATTAGATGCAACATAGTTTTTTCCTGATGGGAAAGTGATGTATTATTACTGGAAAAAATTAAGAAGATAATTTTCCTTCAAAAGATCATAACATTTTGTTTTAAGAATTCTAAAAATTATAATATTATTTTAAGAAGGCTATTCTTTGGCTTTAACAAGTCAGGGAATAACCTATTTCTTTTTATAATCCAAGGGAAATCTTGTTGTATTATTTGTAAAACAGCAAATGTTTCTATCTTCTTATAGAATACTTACTTTGCCTTTGGTCACCGCTAGTACTTTCTAAAAGGTATAACCCTGCAGTTTCCAAATCAAGTTGAGGTATCTTGGTGGGCCTTAGAGAATTTTCAGTTGTGTTGGAACGCTGTGAACTACATGAGACAGTTCACAGTTTCTGTATGAGATTGCACTGTGTTTTCTTTCAATGGTGTCATATACTTGCGAAGCTGTGTTTTTGACAGTTGATGTGATAAGTAGCAAATACTGCAATGCAGTCAATGTGAAACAGGAAATTAGGATGACGGTGTCCAGTCTGATTCCAGTCTGAGAGTTGTGTAGTGCCTGATAGATACACATCCCAATTATTAAGTAGTTGTGGTCATTTAAGAATGAAATAAAAGCTTTTTTTTCCTTTCCATTTACGTATGTTATTTTTCAAATGGCTATTAAGTTAGGACAGAAAACTATATTAGTTTGGCTGTTTCTCTTCAATTAGAGGTACTATGAAAAAATTAGGGAGGCACTAAGAACTCTGCAATGTGAGAAATTTGGGGAGCCCATAGTATAGTATAATAATTAAAATAATTTCTGACCTGTTGTTTTTATTCAATTACTGTATTTTTGAACTTATTTTTAAGACATGGGGAGCAACAGAGCTCAGTAATTGTCAATTTAGAAGCTCATTTCTTAAAGATAATATTTTAGAATTCAGCACTTTGCAGTGGTATTAGATTATTGAGTCTAAGCCCAAATTTTAAGTTGGGAAAGGCTTTTTTCCCCCCCTGTATTGCAGTTTTAAAAAGTATTTTTATTGACACATCTTCACACACATACAGTCCATACATGGTGTATAATCAGTGGCTCACAATATCATCACATAGTTATGTGTTCGTGATCGTTTTTAGAACGTTTGCATCACTCCAGAAAAAGTAATAAAAAGAAAAAACTCATATACCTCATACCTCTTACCCTCCCTCTCATTGACTACAAGTATTTCCATCCATCCAATTTATTTTACCTCTTATCCCCCCTGGTATTTATTTATTTATTTATTTATTTAATTATTATCCATATATTTTTACTTATCTGCCCATACCCTGGACAAAAGGAGCATCAGACACAGGGTTTTCACAATCTCACAGTCACATTATAAAAGTTATATCTTTATACAATCATCTTCAAGAATCAAGACTACCGGAACACAGTTCAACAGTTTCAGGTACTTCCCTCCAGCCACGCCAATACACCATAAACTGAAAAGAGATATCTATATAATGTGTAAGAATAACCTCTAGGAGAATCTCTTGACTCTGATATCTTTCAACCACTGAAGCTTTATTTTGTCTCATTTCTCTCTTCCCCATTTTGGTCAAGAAGGCTTTCTCAATCCTATGATGATGAATCCCGGGAGTTCTTTCCCACATTGCCAGGAAGATTTACACCCCTGGGAGTCATATCCCGTTTTGGGGAGAAGGGCAGTGAGTTCACCTACCGAGTTGGCTTAGAGAGAGGCCATATCTGAGCAACAAAAGAGGTTCTTTGGGAGTGACTCTTAGGCATAATTTTAAGTAGGTTGAAAAGCCTGTCTTTTATAGCTTACTCCACAGGCATGGAAAGCCCTGGGTATCTGGAGTGCCCTCTTCCACTGCTCTACTCAAAGGATAGTCTGTGAACCAGCAGTTAATTAGAAATGCAAAATTTCAGGCCCACCTCAGACTTGCTGAGTCAATATCTGCTTTTCAACAAGAAACCCAGGTGAACCATTAAGCAATAGCTTCCTATTCCTCCCTCTTCCAGTCCTTGATAACCCGTGATCTACTTTCTGTCTGTGAATTTGCTTATTGTAGATATTTCATATGAGTGGAATCATAGTGTATTTGTCCTTTTTTGTACTGGCTTATTTCACTTAGCATAATGTTTTCAGGGTTTATCCATGTTCTAGCATATATCAGAACCTCATTCCTTTTATGGCTAAGTAATATTCCATTGTATGTATATATCATGTTTTGTTTATCCATTCATCTGTTGCTGCACACTTGGGTGGTTTCCAGTATTTTGGCTATTATGAATAATGCTGCTGTTGTGAATAATGCTGCTATTGGCATACAAATATCTATTTGAGTTCCCTTTTTAAATTCTTTTAAGATTATCCCTAGGAGTAGAATTGCCAGGTAATGTGGCAATTTTATACTTAACTTTCTGAGGAACCAACAAGCTGTTTTCCATAACAACTGCAGTATGTTACCTTTCTACTGTCAATGGCAAGGGTTCCAATTTCTCCACATCTATGCCAACATTTATTTTCCATTTTTTTTGAATAATCACCATCCTACTGGATGTGATGTGGTGCCAATTACCTTTTAAAATACCTTAAAACTTACTTTCCCTGTGCTCTATTTATTTTGGTCCTTACTATCCAATAGTTAAGCTAAACTTTCCTGATGAATTAATGCCTGATATTGGTTGTGCTTTGGCAAAGCTTCATGTAAACAATAACACAGAGATTTCAAAATATCTGACCATAATACATACCTAGCATGCTTGAGAGGTCATCCTCTATATTTTGATTTAGTGGTTCTATAGCTCACAAACATGTTCATAGTCAGTCTACCCAGTGAGTATTGTGATCAAGCAAGTTTAGGAAAAGCAGTTGATTGACCCATGATTTCCTAAACTTACTAAGTTATAAGAATCTTCCAGGACATTTGTTACAGACACTAATTCTTGGATCTCCTTTGAAGCATTTGATTCTGTATGCTTGGAATGGGATGCTGACATATCTGTTGTTGTTGTTTTTTTTTTAACAGATACCCTGGATGGTTCTTTTAATTAGGTAATTTTGGAAAAATTGTCCTAATCCAAGGAATAAAAATAATCAAAATTTAAAAACTTGGTATAGACTGGCAGGAGAATATTAGTGAGCCTCTCCATTTAGGGTCTTCTATTGAGGTGGTTCCAGGCCACACTGTGAAGTTGGCGGTGTTTATTGTTTAGGCCCTGCCAGCTTCCCTTGCAGTATTCATACCTTTCTTCCTTCCAAGTGACCAAAGCCATTCCCAGACCCCTGCATCTGGACCACTTGGAAAGCATTTGACAAACGAATCCACACACCAAACGTATATATGATAATTTATAACAGTGTAATAGTCTTCCTATGTGTGCTCATAGTTCAATAAGGGGCTATTCCTTTTCTTTGAATAAATGAAGGGCAGTGTGGAGTTGGGGGTGTGTGGGATGTACTGAGATAATAATTTTAGGATAAGAGAACTGTGCTGATGTGAAGCCATCATGTACTTCAGAAAAGCCATGTCCTTTAATCCTCATTCAATATTGCTGGTATGTTGAATGAGGTGGGATCTTTTTGATTGTTTCCATGGAGATGTGACCCACCCAATTGTGGGTGGTAACTTTTGTTTAGATGGTTTCCTTGGAGATGTGTCTCTACCCATTCAAGGTGGGGTTGCTTACAGGAGCCCTTTAACAGGAAACCATTTTGGAAAAAGCTGTACAGCCAGCTAAACCGACAGAGCCCACACAGCCAGAGACCTCTGGAGATGCGGTAGAAGGTGCCCTGGGAAACCTTATGAATTGAGGAGAAAAAGCTAGCAGACATTTCGTGTACCTTCCCAGCTGAGCGAGGTGTGCAGAACCCAAAGACCCCAGCAGACACCAGCCTGTGACTTCGCAGCTGACAGAAAGGTGTTCCAGTCAGCATCAGTCCTTTTGAGTGAAGGTAACCTCTTGTTGGTGCCTTATTTTGAACATTTTCACAGCCTTACAACTGTAAACTTGCAACTTAATAAATTCCTGTTTTAAAAGCTGTTCCATTTCTTGTATATTACATTCTGGCAGCTTTTACAAATTAAAACAAGAGCCTTCTTCATGCCTCTGTGACCATCTTGCATGAGAGATCATCTAATGCAGCTAAGCAAATGTAAGTTGTTTCCTAGTTTTTGCCATTTCTTCCAACTAAGAGTAGCGCTGAAAAAATCTCAGCAAAAATGTCTGAGAACCTATACAAGGAAGATTTTATAAATGCATAGATTTTGAGGAGCTGTAACACGAAATTGTTATTTTTGCCTTGTAAATGTCTTCAACATTTCTCAGTGCAGCTAACTGACCTACATACTCTCTCTTTTTCTTGCTATAGTTTTGAGGGTTATTCTCACTGTCTACCCTGAAATGGGTTTCCTTGATGTGGAACAGAAGGTGTGGATGTCTGGTATGTGAGGTAGAAAAATGGAATGTTGAAAGTAGGAAAGGGTCACTTTACAACAGCAAAAACTGTTCTATAGTCAGTTACCAGCAGAGCTGGGGATGAAACTTGGGTATTAGGATTCCAGTTATGTTTTTTCCAAGTAATGAAAATGATAATATCAAACACTTAATTGAATTCATATTATGTGTCAGGTGCTGTTCTGTGAACAGCACATGTTCATATTTTGTCATTGTTGTAAATACACGTCTTATTTAATATTTACACCTCATTCAAAGTAGTTCTTATTCCTATCCTCATTTTGCAGGTGGGGAAACTGAGAATTAGAGGACAATATAATTAGGTCAAATGCTTTCTCTTTATTGAATGTTGGATCCCTTTGCCAGTTGTCAATTTCTTGCCTCTCAGCTCCAAATTCATTCTTCAGTACTTGCACAGTGATACTAGACTGGATTTTAAAAGAATTTCTCCTTTTTCATGCTGCTGTTAAGCATGATGTTAATCTTTGTCATAAAAGGGTGCTGGAGGGAGATTGCAGAAGAAGGGAGCTTCTCTTCCTTGTTCTGGTGAGTCTACTTTGGTTTTTCCTGCTCCTGCTGTATGTAGTTAGATAATAGGGACATTTTGTGGAGCCCTGCTCCAGCCACACACAGAGTGAGCAATCCCTCAGGAACCTTGTATTCTCAGCTGCACGGGGGGCCCAGTGATCACTGTGTTGGGGTCCTCTTTGCAAGGACATTGCATGCTCCAGGCCTTGTATCCACAATGGCACCTGAATCCTTCTGTGCAACCTCCCACCAGCCTCAGCTCAGTTGTGCCTCAGAGGTTGAGATCCTATGGCTTTCCTGATGTGGATGCCACCTGCTGCACGTCTGGCCTCTAAGTAACACCTGACTCACTCTGCATGCTCACTTACCTGCTATGGCTTATCTGGGCTCTCAAGAGTTTCTTCTGCTTTTCCAGCAGACCCTCGACCAGCCCTGGCCCAGGCAACCCAGCAAACTTTTTTTGCCATCTGGTGGCCTGCAATCTCACCTTCCTCAATGAGACTATGAATGCAATCTGTACCTTTAGACTGGGGGAGAATATCCACCTTCCAAGTTTGTCCTTCCGTGGATATTCTCCCCCAGTCTAAAGGTGTACTTTGGAGTTCTCATTGTATTTTTACTCTCCTATCATAATTTAATAAATTCTTTGTCTTAAACGTCTCCTGTTTAATTACTATGTGATTTCTGTATCCTGATTAGACTCACACTGATTCAGTCCCTTCCCTTACAATAACCTCAACTTTCTAATTTGCTTTATTTACGAATTATTTGTACAAGGGTATTTTTGTGTGACATGGGTCAATTGTCCTATTGCTTGTGTTCAGAGAGTGGACAAAGTGATCTTAAATAACTGATTAATTCAAACATGTATTTGTACATAGAAACTTCTGAGCATTTATTTTATGCAAGTTGTTGGGGCTATAAAAGGAAGGCTAAGGCTCTATCTTTGATGAACTGACAGTCCTTTGAGGGGCCAGAAGTTTAAACATAAATTAGAATACAACATGATAATTATTACTGTTGAAATACGAGCACAATTCTCTGGGATCGCAGATGAAAGAATAACTCACTCTGTTTGAGTTGGAGCAACCACATTTGAACTGGATCTGGAAAAGTCTGTGCGAGTATAAAATATATGAAAACCTGACTATATAGATGACTACATATTGTATTTATATGTTTGTATAGATTACTGTAGGTGAATTTGTAAACAGCTGTTTATATGAGGGGGAAGAATGTTAATATTCTAGTAAGTACTACACTTAAGGAGGGATGGTAAGATAGCATCCTCACTGTGCTGGGAGCCAGAGGCCAGGGTCAGAGTCTTGACTTTGTCACCAACCCATTGAGGGACCCTGGGCAAATTAGTAAACTTTGTGCAACTAAGCTCCTCCATTCTTAACTTGAGGCCTTTAAATTACATGACTCCTGAATTCCTCCTAATGTTAAATGTTCTGTGATTTAATAGAATGCCTTTGAATAGCATATGCAGCACTTACAAAAGTAAAAGAAAATTTTAATCACAAAGTATTCTGAATTTTATTTTCTAAAAATAAGTTAATACTTGGCTAACTAACAGTAGACACCTTGGAGTCACAAATAGATGTTTTTATTTGTGTGAGTTGGTGTGTCCATTGTGAATTTATGTGCCCTCAAGAAATGTTTATAATTACAAATTGCTAGCTTTGTAATGGATGCTTTATATTTTTTAGCAAATTATAAAATCAACCCTGATGATTGTCTTGATGTTTTGACACACCTCTAATTACATTGGTGGCTGTAGATGGATGTTACTAGATTAAATAGTAAAAGGGCAGATCATTAGATCTCATGTCCTGAACATTTTTCAGTGGCTAGAGAGAAAAGCTGAGAAATATATTCTTCAGTGAAGATCATGGATGAGGAGGGAGATGTCTAGAATGTTTATATATCTTTATCAAAATGTTGGTTGTTTTAAGTCTCAGAGAATTCTAATATTTGAAATTACTTCTAGATATTTAATATTGAAAGTGACAAATCAGCTTTTTGATAATCTACTTATTCTGCCTATAGTTAGTTGCTGTGGTGGATTGAATTATGTACCCAATTTAGAAATTTTATTACTCCTAATCCACATTTCCTGTGGGCGTGAATTTATTGTAAGTAGAATCCCTTGAGGTGCTATTTTTAGCTAAGGTATGGCCACCTGAAGCAGGGTGGGCCTTAATCCGGAGTAGCAGAGGCCTTTATAAGCAGAAGTAATTCTGCTTATAAAATAATTATAAACATTTCTTGAGGGCACATAAGTTCACAATGGGCACAGCAATTTACTCAGATAAAAACATCTGTTTGTGACTCCAAGGTGTCTACTGTTAGAGAGAGGAAGCCACAGGGAGAAGCTGGAAGTTCAAAGTAGGCCAGAATCCAGAAGAGAAAGGTAAAGATATCACCATGTAATGTGAGGCAGGGATACAAGCCCCAAAGATTGCTGGCAGCCAACACCAGAAAGTTACAGTCTTTGGGGAGAGAGCATTGCCTTGATACCTTTATTTTGGACTTCTCCTAGCCTCAAAACTATAAGCCAATTAATTCCCGTTGTTAAGTCAAAACCAGTTTATGGTATTTGTCATAGCAGCCTGGCAAACCAAGATAATAGCTTAGTATTATGGCTGGTAGAATGGGCTTTGGAGCTAGTTTGCCTTGATTGAAATGCTAGTTACAGCACTTAGCAGCTGTGAAAGCTTTGGCAAGTTACTGAAATTTTCGAGCCTTGCATTTACAGGTCTGTAAAATAAGGATGATGATAATGATACCTACATCACAGGATTGAAAGAGGTGATGTATATCATGAATTACCACAGCGTCTGGCAAAGATCAAGTGCTCAATAAAAGTTAAGATTTATCATAATCATTAGAGTAGACATCTCAGAGAAAATAGAGGGCCAGCTGATGAAAGAATATGTACAAGTCTTGCATTAGCCACTTATTAATTGTATATCGTTGGTTTAGTTCATAACAATCTTCAAATCCTTAGTTACCTATTTGTAAAATGGAACTCACGTTTGCCTCCTTCTTTTATAGAGTGCTTTCTGCATATCGTGGGCCAATGAAAATTATTACTGTGAGGCAAGGTTTTCTTTCCCTTTAATATTCTTCTTTCTTTCCTTCCTCCATGATCCTAGTGTATAAAGAGGGTCCTGAATATGACATAAGAAGAGAGAAACTTGCTTAGCATAATGGTAGCATGTTCTACCAGCTCTCTCTGCAAAACATAGTGGGACTCTGTCAACGTCCTCCTTTGCTGCTCTACTACTCCATGACACCATTTTCCATCAGTGAAGGAAGTGGCCTTATCTTTGGTATCCTGCTTCTTCTTCCCCCTTACAAGCCATTTTCTACTCAGTTTCCAGAGTGATGTTTCTCTCCTGCTTACAGGAGACTGGCTTCCCGTTACGCTTACTAATAACATAATCTAAACTCCGTACTGCCATGTCATCCATGACTCGATCTCTGCTTACCTTTCCATCTCAACTTCTGTTGCTTTCACGTTGCCCACTATGCGGTAGCCTATTCATTACTTAACATATGAAGTTGAGCTTTCCTTCTGTTCTTTGTGAAGGTTAAGGTCATTTTTGACTTAAGAGCATTGATCTGCTTTTTACTGATGGCTTCCCCCTGACACTTTCACAACTGGCTATTTCTTGCCTTTCTGTGATTTCCTCAGAGAGACGTTTGGACCATTTTATTGCACTGCCTATTTAAAATTTCTTTATAGCTTTTATCATTATCTCATATTTTTTGGAGGTAAGTTCCAGGAGAACAGGGTCCTAGTCTGTCTTTTTTTTTGCTTCATCCCTAGCACCCAAAAAGTATATGGCATACCTGGCACATAATAGGTGCTAAAAAAAAAAATCCATTAATTGGACATATAAAGTTAAACTTTAAAGGGAATCAATGTTAGCAAGCGGATGCTAATTTTTCTTTCTTTTTCACTCAGAATAATCCAAAGGACCTAAAATCTACTCCAGGGCAAGACCTCAAAAACATGGGTATATCCCCTTCTTTGTACCTACCTCATGGAGCCTGGAATGGTTCCAGCATCTAGAAGGATATGACCCTCTCCCTCTATGTTAGAGCTGAGATCTGAGGAAGATAACAAGTAGAGAAAAAGGCCAAGGGTATCTATTAGCAGTAGAATGGATAAGTAAACTGTTGCATATTTATACAATGGAATGAATTCAAGAGAGAACCACTGCTACATGCAACAACATGAATGAATGTAAGAAGCCAGAGACAAAACACTGTATATTTATCTGGTGTTCAAAATAGGCAAAACTAATTTTTGATGAGAAAAGTCAGAAGAGTGGTTACCTTTAAGAAGAGGGTATTGCCTAGGAGGTGGCATGAGGGAGTCTTGTAGAATATTGGGAATATTTGATATCTTGATCTGACTGGTAGTTACGTGATTCTATATAAGTAAAAAGTTTGTTTTAACTATTTAATAAAACTCAATAAAATATTAAAAAAATATGTGAGTATAGATAGGAAACAGTAAAGACTGAGGCGTACCATAGGAAGAAAAGAAGTGAGAAGGAGATCAAAGACCAAGAAATTCATCTCAGGTGAGTCCTGCATGGACTCACCATCCTCTGGGTTTTGTGGGTAGCTGAGATTAAACTTTCCATTAACAAACTTAATCCACATATTTTCTTAGATTTAATCAGCCTGATCATGAGATAACAAGGCTAGTGCCCAAGGGCAATTGAGCAGGGGGGTGGGGGTGGTGGGGGCTCAATGTTGCTCGAGAGTCAAGAGTTTAGTAGCAAAAATAAGCCTTTGAAATTCTGAAGTCTGGTTTATTTATTTTTTAACAAACAATATACAGTGACACACATTACATGCAAAAATTTAGCTGCAGTGCCAATAAAACAGTGGTGAGGCTGACTGCCCTCTGATTTTTTTTTAAGCAGGGCAGCTTACATTTCTCATACATAGTCGTCCAAGAAGCTTCGAGAATACAAACTAATCAAAGGAAAAATCCTTACCACCTACCTGCCCCTTTGTGTAAAAATCCGTATCTTTCTGTAGATTTAAAATGTAGTATTTTTCTCAATTACCAAATTACCCTGAACTCTGTGGAGGGAAGGTCGTGGGAATGGGGTCATCTGGCAGTAGCCACGACATGCTTAGGCTCATATAACCATTTAATTAGATGAAATAAAAGTCAATGCCAGTAGACTACTGCTTGGATGATTTGCGTTCTCCATAAATTATGGGGCAGATATTTATCATTTTTGGAGGGGAGGTACTTTCCCTTTTGGCTCAAATTCCCTCTGATTCCTTCAGAACAATCAGGTGCTTGAAAATAAATGCTGTGTGGTGGTTTTATTTTTAAAGATGTGAGGGGGTGTGGCTGAAAAGCCAGTTCCTGACATCAACTCCTTTCCTCACTTTTGCCCAGCATCTGTGGCTGACATTTCGAAGTGCATCATGCTTGCAATTCTTTGTAGAAGACTCCAGGTTGACTTAGAGATTTAGTTTGAAAACCACAGCTTGTTTCATTATTTTAACAGAACAAAATAGTTCATCTCATTTGCAGTCTGCAGCTGTCCAGAATTGGGCAGCATTAAGTAGTGAGTGAATTAAGTGGTGCTTTAATTCATGTCTCTTGCAGTACCTCTGGGTTTCCCCTGGTTGCCCTGTTTCACCTGACTATTTTTAAGTCTAGAGTACCCTCTACCCTTTGCTCCTGGTTTCACCAACTTGGGCTTACAAATGGAATTGTATATTTTTAGAATAAGCCAATTCCCTTGGCATTTGCTTTTCCTCTTCACCCAGAATCAGGTGAAGGTCTCCTCAAGTACTTCTCATTGTCCCCAGAGGGTGTCTCATATGTGCTTATAAACCAGCCAGGCCCATGCCGGGAAACTCCATGTCAAGAAACAGTTATATGTTTGCCACAAGCCCTTGAGATGGCAAATCCAAAGTGGGAAAGAAGGGGTGATGGTTTTAAAATATGGCTCCAAATCCCTGGGGTCTGTGCCCCTTCCCCTAGAATTTGGATGGGCTTGTGACTGCTTTGACCAGAGTATGGCAGAAAAGATACTACTTGACTTCTGAGTTTAGGTCTAAAAGCCTGTACTTCCTCCTAGTTCTCTTGGATCCTTCGTTCTCTGTGTGTTTCCTCTCAGGGCATGATCTCTCAGAACGCAACTGCCATGCTGGGAGAAGACAACGCCATATAGAGATTCCACAGTCCCAGCTGATTCCAGCCTTTGAGTCCTCCCAGCCAGACATGTGAATGAAGAATCCTTTGCGTACTCCCAGTGTCCAACCTTTTGAGAATCTTCCAGCCATCCCATTCTTCCCAGCTGAGGCCCCAGACATCATATAGTAGAGAAAAACTTCTCCCAGTGCTGCCCTGCCTAATTCTTGACCCTCTACAATCATGATATATATATATATATATATATAAAGAATTGTCTTTTTATATGACTAAGCTTGGTATGGTTTGCTATGCTGTAATAGATACCTGGAGCCAGATCTCTTGCTCACCTTTTGGCTTTTGTGCTATGCTCTGCCAGAGGTGTCCCTATTAGAGCTGTTAATGCTTCTGAGTTTATTCATGCTCAGAATTCCCTCTCCTGTCTTAAGCCCAGGCAAGGTCTTTAGTGCCTGGTTTCTTCTTTCATTGGTGTGAAGGTGAAGTCCCTCTACAAATAGAGACCTGCTGGGCCTGTCTCACATCCTTTCCAGATTTTTTTCTTCTATGATTCTTCATCCCTCTTCTGTCAACAGGCCTCAGGTCGGCACAGCCCATCAATTTTCCACATGAACCCAGATAAGACTTAATCCCAGTTATCCTCATTCTACAAGTAACCTGCTGGCCTCTATTACATTAGAAAAGGGCTGACATTTATTAGCTGGGATGATGTGAGGAGATGCAGTCGAGAGGTGACTAGAAAAGTCTCGCTACTTTATAGGTAGGACTTAATATGGAAGACTTCTGACTGTGTGGTAGCAGCACCATTCCCGCTTTCTGGGTTCCCTCTTCTCTGGTGTCTTTTGGAAGTTTATCTTACATGTATAGGTCATATTTTGAACAGATTCTGGTCCACCAATTCCTATTCTCACAAAACATTGCCGGCTACACTTAAGAGAATTATACTTCCTCACTACTGACTTCTAATTTGGCTGCTCTCAGAAGGTGCAGCTTCAGACTCATCTCTAAGAATGTTTTGGAAGGCTGTTCTTAGATTGCCTTCTTTAGCTGAGGTCAACTTTCTCCCACCTCTGGGAGTATTCTTGAGCTTGTGCAAACTCCTCTCCTATAAGTCCAGGTATAAGAAACCTTAAAAAGCCTTCTTCCCTAAAATCTGCTTGAACTAGCATCGTTATCCTCTCCTTTCTCAAGACTTGCCCCTTCCCAGGATGATTGCTAATAGTAATATTTTTGGGGGGGGGGAAGGGAACTCTACCCTGTTAACACAAGGGATTACCTGGCCTTGTGGCCCTCACAAGGGACATCCCATTAGAGCACAATATTTCTAACATTGACTCATTTGCTGAACTCTAATTCAGAGCTGTACAATCAAACTTTCTGCAGCGTGGAAATGTTTGCCGTTTACTCTGTGTAATATGGTGGCTGCTGAACACTTAAAATGTGGCTAGTGCACTGAAGAACTAAATTTTTCATTTTATTTACTTTTGATTAACTTACAATTTAAATTTAAATAGCTACGTGCCACTAGTAGCTACTGTATTGGACAGCACAAGTCTCTTTTATTTAGTCTTAAATAATATATTTGCGATGTTAATACTCCAGGTGAACTGTCTCATTGAGTTCCCTTTTAGGGTCACTCCTCTGAGTGAGTTGAGACCTGGCCGTCTTTCCTGTTGTCTTTGAAGCCTCTGCTCTCAGATTTGAGAAGGCAGTTCTTCAAATACGAACATATGCTACTCCACAGAATGAGCAGGAGTATGCAGTCAGAATACATTAATAAGATAATAGTTCCTAATTATTTAGTATCTACTATGAATCAAGTATTTGTGCATTTATTAAGCAAGTGTTAATTATAACCGTTCTAGGCACTACGGACAGAGCAGTGATCAAAGTTCCTGTTTTCATGGAGGTTATTTTCTGGTAGGGAGACTGATAGTAAACAAATACTTCTATGTCAGAAGAAGTGAAATGCAAAGGGGGGAAAAGAAATTACGGAAACAGGGACAAAGAGGGATATAGGGATGCTTTTTAAAATAAGAGTGCTCCAAGATATCACTGATAAGGTGATATGTGGGCAGAGGCGTAAACGAAGTGAGCAAGTCAGTTGCGTAGCTATCCAGGAGAAGGGAGTTCCATGCAGAGGGAACAGCAGAGCTGCAGGTCTGAGGTAGGAGCACGCTGAGGTGTTCAAGGGAGAGCTGCGAGGTGTGTTTGGGGGAAATGGAGCAAGGAGGACGAGTAGCAGGAGATGAGATCAGAGGGGAGCAAGGGCCAGATGGTGTGTGACTTTGTAGGATTTAGATTCTATCTTGAGTAAGGAGGGATGTCATAGTGCAGATTTCAACAGAAAAATGACAGGTTCTAACTTATGTTTTAAAAGAATCAATCTGGCTGCAGTGTGGAGAATAGATTATAAGAGGTCAGGGGTGGAAGCTGGAAATCCAGGTAGATTATTTTAATAATCCAAATTGGTGACTGTATGGCATGAGTTATGTACTGCAAACTTAGACATGTTATTGGTCTTAACCCACCTACCTATGGCTTAGAACCCAGTAAATCAGATCTCTTGAAGATGTTATTTTTAGTTAAGATATGGCCCAACTGAATGAGGTTAGGTCCCACCTTGAATCGCTGGAGTCCTTTTGAAGCAGAAGAGATTCAGAAATAGAAAGAAGAAGTCCACGGGAGGAGCCAGGTCTAGATGTCAGAGGAACCTGGAAGAGAAAGAAGAGGGCATTGTCATGTGACCGGTAAAGCTGTAGCCTATTCTGTATTTGGTATTCTCTAATTATTAGAAAGTTCTCTTTATTTGAAATGAAATCTTCCTCTAGCACCTCCTATACTTTGTGTTTTGTGTTTTATACTTTGTGTTTTGTTTGTTTGATTCCTTTGAAACCATACAGGAGCAGACGTATTCCCTTTTACCAATTTTCTTAAGCTGATGATCAATCTAGCTATGACACTGGGGTGGATATCATTTTTTCCTGCCTAGCTATATCTCTCTCTCCACCGACTGCCTTCTGGCAACAGCACCTTCCTTTGCATGTTCTTTGGGTAGGTGGGCTACAAATCACAAGATCCTTTTTCCCTCCCTCTTCCTCTGAGGCTACAGTAGACCCCGGGCTGCCCTATTATAATAACTCCATTTCCCAGGCTTGGGGAAATGATCCACGGTGAATATGTGCTCTAAACTGGGAAAATCTGAATCCTTCGTGTGTGTGTGTGTGTGTGTGTGTGTGTGTGTGTGTAATTATTTTTTTTTTGCATGGGCAGGCACTGGGAAAGGAACCCGAGTCTCCAGCATGGCAGGTGAGAACTCTGCCTGCTGAGCCACCGTCACACCGCTCCTTCCTGTATATTTAATACAGGACACTGTGAGAGAAAATTGCGCTCTGTCTTCTGGGGTTCCTAAGACTAGTTCTGTTTATATCCCTTCCACCCCCACAACCTTGTCACATAGAGCGGGGAGTCTGCAGTGGGAGAGAGTGAGGATACAGCTCAGAGTGTAGCAGAGCAGGAAAGGGAGAAGGAAGGGGAGAGAGTGGGGGATGGTATGGGGTGGGGGTGGTGGTGGGGTGG